>JAJMDF010000240.1:0-79512 GCA_030573475.1 Hanseniaspora thailandica (nom. inval.) | reverse complement strand
TTTTTTATTATCTATACACCATTATAAAGTACAATCTTTATAGTTAAAGTTTTGAAGATGATCTATATAAATCATTATTTGACTTAGCCTTAATTATCAAAGTTTAATCAGTGGAATGACCAAACCATACACATACTACACGCTAATAATCATGGTTAATTTCTTAAATCCTAAAAGAAGAAAATCATTCCTTCATTTTGGAAAAGTTGAAGAAACGCCAAAAGTTGTTGTTCAAAAAGAAAATAAATTCAATTTGATCAACCAGTCTGAATCATTTAGAAGAGAAGTAGACACTGCCTTGCTATCTAACAAGCCAGCCTTGAGCAAAAGAATGTCTATAAAACAGATGACTACTACTTTAAAAAAAAACATCAATAACTGTGTTGATCCTATTGGTAAGGATCACACAGCCAAGTTGCTACCTTCCCCAATACTTAAAAGTGAAACTGAAAAGCCATATGTTAATAGTACATACATCCATGGCAATGACGAAGAACAGCGTGAAGACAACATCATTGAACATAAAATCCAACAAAAGTTAAATATTTTTTTGAACATCTACAACCCATCTGATTTTCAAATCAACTTAGACAAACTTGATCTTAATGAGAAGAAAAAGTTTTTCTCCAACTTGACATACATTGAAACTTTATTCCATTATGAAAACGAAAGAAACAGTGTCGAATCAACTGATCTACAAAAAATACAAAACGTTGATGGTTTAGTTTATGAAGCTGACTACAACATTTTTACTCAAATTGAGGACATCAACCCAAGCTCCACCAAACAGGTCATACGTGGACTAAGAATCCATTTCCAGAATTTGATTGAAGAATACCATCAAAAAGATTTGAGTGGTAAGAACGGGGATAGCTATGAAAGTATCTTTGAAGTGTGGAACAACTTCAATGATATTTACACTTTTGAGAAGATGTTGGAAATTGAAACAAACTTGAAAACATTGTTTCCTAGAAAAGGCTGCTCACTTTCAGAAATATACTTGCAGTACAAGCTGTACAGTATTTTCAGCTCCAAAGATTTGTTAACTAATATTAAGGATTGTTTCTTATCTTTGATTTACTTGTTTTTGTTGAATGATGGGTTGATGTTTTGGGATGAATACTTGAAAATATTGACTATCAATGAGAATGTTTATAAGTCATTCCCACAAGTGTTAATTTATGATAACTTGGTGTTGGTGTTTGAATTTTTGGAAATGTTGATTTTCCTTGTTGGCCAGTTCTCCTATAAATCATTTTTGGATATTATTCAATATTTGAAACACTTTTCATTGATTTTCTTTTCTTTAGAAAATTGTTTGAACCTAAAGAATGATCATAGATTTAAGGACTTAAAAGAATTTAAGAAAGTTACTGAAAAGCTCTCCCACGCTACTTTAATCATCTTAGAAAAGTACTTACTAAGTTTATCCAAAGACAACCAACTTAATGACTTTTTGATACTAGAAAAACTAACAGAGTACTTGGGTGACACAAATAAGTCTAAGAACGACGCATACTCTAAGAAGATTCTAACTTTATCTCAACCTATTTTGAGAAACAGCGACATCCCAGAAACAAAGTATACACTAGTTTCCAACATTTTAACCAACTTGAACATTAAGAAGAAGTTTATCAATGGTGACAACTACTTTGTCAGTGATATCTTAATCCACTTTTTGAAGTTCTTGCCTAACAACTTTAAGCAGTTCCACGATAAGATGGTTGCCAAGGATAAGTTCATAGTAGAGTTTGCACTTGATGAAAGCGATATTAAAGACGATGTTAAGATTTACCTAAACTTGTTAAAGGAGAACAGTTTAAAAGCAAACAAGTCCAAGAACACTGGTCAAAACTTTGATATCAGAAAGTTTTTATTCGGTGAGAATGATCAGTATAGATTGTCTGATTGGATTGATATCAATGAGTTCTCTGAGTTTGGTCAAAGCTTGTTCCTATCTGAACCTAAAGAAGTTAATAATGAAGTCCACGATGTTGACACTCCAAGCGAGTTGAATATCAAAACTTTTAACAAAATCAAAAGTACAGTGGATTTGAATTACACCACTATTGAAGTTGAACATGTTGAAAACTGGGTAATCAAGTGTTTCCAAAATAATCATCCATTGATCTTCCCATACCACTTGAACCATAAATGTAACAAGATCTATCAACTAAAGCAGGAGTACAGCACTAAACTTGATGTTGATTTTTTATACTTTAAGTTCTTGAAGATCGAGGAAAGAAAGAACAAAGGACATACCAAACAACCTAGTGTGATTAAGAAAGATATCAACCTCATGAATTTGACTTTGGATAACTTCAACACTCCAGTAAGAACCAAAGAAAGAAACATTGATGACTATCAAGATGCTGACTTCTCAGGCCAAACCTTCTCATTACAAACCCCATTATCTGTTCTAGATGACAGTTCTAGTCATTATGAGGATACGAAGTTCCACAACGAGTACAGCTACTTATACTCCGACCTGAGCATCAACAAGGTGAATGAAGTTGAGGTTTCAAAGCCTATTATTTTGGATAATATCAGCTACGACGAAAGTCACTATACTGTTCAAACCCCAATGGTCCAAGTATCTGAACATAGCGATTACATGAACGAAACCCCGCATGTGGAGCATGCGAAGTACTTCACCAAGACGGATGATAATTCTAGTATTTCTCCAAGTCTGAATCTCAAACCAAACACAGCAACTAAGGATACTTACGAACAGTTCATGTCAAGTTGTTCAGCCTAGAGTTATCTATATATACCCCTTTAAGTAGTAGCAGACACGTGGTTTGCTAGTAATAATTGTTTACCGTTAACGCCTTACAGCGGGGGAAAATTCCATTAGCAAAAAAAAAACTTTGGCTGTAAAAAGCGAAGGGAGGCGGAACTGGAGTTTATCTCTGGTTGAAATGGAACATTTGTCATCATTTGATCGTTGTAAAGATTGATATAGATAGACCAAAAACCTTTACAATTTATTGATGAAGTTCTCACATTCTTTGCAGTTCAATGCTGTGCCGGAGTGGTCAAGCAAGTACATCAACTACTCTCAATTAAAGAAGATAATCTACATTCTCCAACAGGAGGTTTTGTATCCGAATTCATCCTACACCGAGTTCAACCAGCCTGTTCTGTCGAATGGGTTGGAGGACCAGATAGAAGAGAACATTTTACCATTGTTGAGACATACTAGTAACGATACTGAACTAGATCTGAACCATCAATGTGTAGAGATATTCACAAAGTATTTGAACAAGGAGTTGATCAAGTGTGATGATTTCTTCCAAATGCAACATGATTATTACACCAAGTTGTTACAAGATATTGTAGAAGATTTCAATGATGGGGATAGATCTAAAAATATAGAGAGCAGAATTATCTCCTCATACACACAGTTCAATGAGTTGAAGTCATATTTGGAATTGAACCATACGGGGTTCATTAAAATATGTAAGAAGTTTGATAAAATCCATCATACCAATTTGAAAATCACATACATACAGAATTTACATTTGAATTCAGAAATTTTCAATGAATTGACTTTATCTCAAGTCAATGAGAGTATCATGAAGACTATAAAGCTATACTCTGTTATCAATAATCTGGATATAGAAGAGACTAATGAAAGATTGAAGGTTTATTTGAAGGATTATTTAGTTTGGGAAAGAAATACTATTTGGAAGGATATGATGAACTTGGAAAGTAAACAACAAAGTTTGAAGAAGCAAATACCACAAAATTTGAAGACTAATTTGAAGATAAGAAGTACCACTTCTAATAATGCCAAGACTTACCAGTCCATTGGGTCTAACAACAACGACCTTGAAGCTGATAACTTGATAGATGCAAATCTAGTTAGTGATGCTGAAAGTAATGAAATCAACATTCAATACTTTGATGATTTGTCGAAGTATAAAGCCAAGAGTCTTTTAAAGTATGTTTTCTTTGAAACTCCACTTTCTTTATCCCTGTTGATAATCACATTTGTTTACTATACATCTTATCATGTTGCTGTGAAATACCTTGACAGCTACAACCAAGCACATTGTTTATTTGTGCTTCTGTTAGCTTCCTTATTCTGGACGTTTGAAATTTTCCCACTGTTTGTAACTTCTTTGTTAATCCCCTTCTTATTAACAATCCTTCCTATTTTCCAAGATGAAACATCCAAAAAGTTATTAACGCCAACTGAAAGTTGTAATTATATCATGTCCACCATGTGGAACTCTGTGATCATGTTATTATTAGGAGGCTTCACCTTAGCAGCAAGTTTATCCAAACACAACATTGCCAAAATCTTGTCCACATTCATCTTATCCAAAACCAGCACTGCCCCTGACAAAATCCTCTTCATGAACATGTTGATTGCTGTGTTCTGTTCTATGTGGATAAGCAACATAGCCACTCCAGTATTATGTTACAGTCTTATTCAACCAATTTTGAGAACTTTGCCTCGTGGGTCAGTTTATGCCAAATGGTTGATTTTGGGTATTGGGTTTGCATCCAACATTGGAGGAATGTCCTCTCCCATATCATCTCCTCAAAACATCATTGCTATTGGTTTGATGGATAAACAACCTTCTTGGTTCCAATGGTTTTTTGTGGTGTTGCCAGTGGCTTATGTGAACTTGTTGGTGATTTATTATATCATTGTGAAGTTCTTGCCATTGAACCAAACGGGAAGTGCCACAGAAGAGGATGGGAATCTAAAGTTGGTGAAAATTAGATACAACAACGAAAAGCTCACATTGAAACAATGGTATGTCATTTGTGTTTCTTTGATTACTGTTTTGTTATGGTGTTTCAACAATCAATTGAAGCCATACTTTGGAGATATGGGGATGATGTCAATCATACCAATAGTGGCATTCTTTGGTACTGGTGTTTTGACTACACAAGATTTCAATTCTTTCATGTGGAATATCATAATTTTGACAATGGGAGGAACTACATTAGGCAAAGCTGTGATTAATACTGGATTGTTAAAAATTTTTGCAGAGTACATAGCTGATAAGGTGGATGGTCTTTCTTTATTCATGGTGATTATCATCTTTGGATTGATTATAGTTATTTTAGCTTCTTTCATTAGTCATACTGTAGCAGCAATGATTTTGGCTCCATTGATGAAGGAATTGGGTCAACAATTACACATTAGCGGAAACAAGTCACATGCTGATTTGTTAGTGTTCATTACTGGATTGTTGTGCTCAGCAGCAGCAGCTCTTCCAACCTCAGGTTTCCCAAATTTGTGTGCCATTTCCATGTGCGATGATTTAGGAGAAAAGTACTTGAACGTGAGAGAATTTGTAAAACTAGGATTGATGATAAGTGTGCTAGGTTATGTGATCGTCATAACATTAGGATTCTCCTTAATGAGAGTGATTGGATACTAAAAGTATAGAAAAAGGGACCTTCATATAAACGAAGAGACATCTTCAAATATTAATATATCTTTCTTTTTGTTTTATATCTATCTATATCTAATGCAAGACTATTCAGAGTCTTCTGGAGTGTCTAGTTGATAATCACCAAGCTTGGACACCAAGGGAAGTTTATGGTCGCAATTTGAGCATATGATGTGGTCGTTGCCTTGTTGTATGAAGCTATTCTTTCTAACATCCAAACCTTCAATGATATCTTCTTCCAAATCACTTGAGCTATTACTTGAATCAATGGAGTTCACAATTATCTTTTTGATAGTTTCTTGAGATCCTTTAGTTTCCTTAACTTCTCTTTCCATTAGTTTATTTTTCAAATGTGAAATCAATACTTTGACACCTTTATCACTTTTGCTGGCAAAGTTTGGAATGATCACATCAGCCTTTTTCATGGTTGGTCTAATAAATACTTCAGAAGCTGGCTTGACAAACTTAATCCATTGTTTTAAACAACCTTCCAAATCTCTTCCTCTATGTAGCATGTCTCTGGTGATTCTTCTTGCTAAACAAATATCCAAATCGGCATCAACATAGATCTTCAAGTCTATAAGGCTCAAGATTCTTTCGTCATAAAGAGCATAAAGACCTTCTAAGATGATGATATGAGGGTTATTAATGACAATGTATTCATTAGGGATTCTGTTGTGTTCAACAAAGGAATACTTTGGCACCTTGATGGTTTGTGATTTGTTTATCTTGATGTCATGTAGCAATTCATAAATCAGATCAAGATCAAGAGCGTTTGGGTTGTCAAAATCATATTCGTTGTTTAATGCAATTTTTCGTTCTTCTGGGTTCAATGGTTTGTAGAAGTTGTCCATGGCGATCAAAACGTTGTTTTCAGAATCGATCTTGTCTTTTAAAAGTTGTGCTAAAGAAGTCTTACCTGAACCGGATTGGCCACCAACGGCGATGATGTAAGGAGGTTTGTTAGAGTTAGAAGACATATTGAAAAAGAGAGGATAGGATTGTTATTTGCTGGGTAAAAGAACAGGGTTTTGTATCTAGATTTCTGTATAGAATAATTACAAAGATTTACACAGTATTGATATTCTTTCAAAAAAAAAAAAAAGAAAAGTTGTCGATGAGAGAAAGATTTTATAAGTGCGTTTGCAAAAAATGGAAAAAGGAGTTTTTATAGAAGGAGAAAATAATAAAGTCGTAAAAACAAATACGGGCAGAATAGAGTATTTATCTCCAACGGAGATAAATGTATTAGATAAGAAAGATATGATAATTTTGGTTATAGATAAAAGCTGTATAAAGAGCAAATGTTATATTCTATATATGTTTAGTAGTGACTGGGTGGTGTATTGATATAGGAGATAATAATACTATTTCTTTGATTTAACTACTAGATATGTCTTTAGGTTTTTGATAGATTCAATATTACACGTGACTGTCGGATATAAGTTAAACCTTTCACACCTTTCCCTTTTTTTTTTAACACATTTCTCCTCTACACGTTATATAATTTATCGTAATGGATATAATCCTTTAACAAATTATTAACACCAAAAGTTATAATCTAAATAAAACCATTACAAACTTTAATCATGTCCAGTCAATTGACAACAACAAACACCGTTGATGAAGTCAACGCATTATTACAAAAAGAATCATCTGTTTACCCTCAAAAAATAGACTTTTCAAAAGAATCTAGCATCTACTTAAACCACACATGTTTAAGAATCAAGGACCCTAAAAGATCTATTGATTTCTACACCAACATTTTAAATTTTAAGCTTATTGCCACTAAGAAGTTTCCTCAATGGAAATTTGACTTATACTTCTTAAGTTTAAACCATTCCCTTGAAGAAAAGGATATTTTCAACACCAACGGTATTCTTGAACTAACCCACAACTACGGCACCGAATCCGATCCAAATTACGAAGTCAACAACGGTAACGACGAATCCAAGGGAAGAGGCTTTGGCCATATTTGTTTAACTGTCTTTGACATCAAAAAAGTCCAAGAAGATCTTTTAGCCAAGGGTGTATCTTTCAAAAAGAGACTTGAAGATGGTAAACAAAAGGATATCTGTTTCATTTACGATCCTGACCACTACTGGATTGAACTAGTCTGTTACGGCAACAGACCTAATTATCAAGCTGAAAACGAACCTTTGATCACCCAAGACAAGGGTGTTTTCTTCAACCACACAATGCTTAGAGTCAAAGATCCTTTAGTTTCCCTAAAATTCTATTGTAATGTATTAAACATGACTTTGTTGGAGTTCAAACATCATCCTAATGCTAAATTTACCGTATACTTCTTGAGTTACACCACTGCTGAAGATTATGCCAATCCGAGAAGAGCCAAAGAAGGTGTATTGGAATTGACACACAATTGGGGCACCGAAGATGATGTTGATTTCAAGTATCACAATGGTAATGCTGATCCTCAAGGGTATGGTCACATTTGTGTTACTTTGAAGAATGCTGAAGCCATTTGTAAAGACATTGAAAAGGTTTATGAAGATATCAAGTGGCAACCTAAGTGGGGTGAAGGTGGTATGAAGAACATTGCCTTTATCATTGATCCTGATGGTTATAAGGTTGAAATAGTAAACCAAGGTGGGGTATAATAAATATAAAAGAAGGTTATTTATTTATATTGATTTATTAAGACACATTTATGAACTTATTTATGATGATTTATGATCTAGATTAGTAGATTTTCGACTTTTGACGTGTTTAGGAGCACACGTGACTTCTACGATTAGGCTATCACATGGTGAAATATTTAAATCTTTTTTTGAAAAAGGATTGGATGAACATCATCGAAGAAAGAATTAAACAAACCTATAAAGATTACTTTTAACCCAACAGGACAATGCTTCAATTTGATAAACAAGATTTGGATAATTCAACATTCAATACAAAAACTAATATCAACGAGTTATCACCAAAACTTGCATCAACTGTTCTTTATGTTGATGATTTGTTCACCAGCGTGGCCTATTTCCACCATATTTTCAAATTCAATGTGACATCTTTAGACATAGATGATGAAGGAGACGATTTCACTGTTGTTTTACAACATTCCAAACTTTCCTTCACACAATTCTTTAAATCCCAAGACCCAATGTCCTTCACTCCCCATTCCTTAATTCTAAAAAAGAAAACCTCTTTAAAAATAAAAGCAGAAACCATAGGCCACATATGCATGTCTGTTCATGACGTCAAGTCCTTTTATCAAACCCTTGTCGAATTTGAAACTCTTTCAGATTCTGAGATCACCCACATGAACGATCTTTTACACTCTTTAAACAATGGTTATTCTAGGTGTTCCAATTCTTTCCAGATCGAATACTTGACCAAATTGGGCGAACCGGGAAGCAAAGCTGGTATTTTCTTTTTGAACGGTCCAGGGGATGTACCAATAGAAGTTTATCAATATGCACATAGACCTAATTCCCTCAAAAAAGATATGGAAGTCAAAGTTGTTGACGATTTGGGAATTAGATACAATCATTCTATGATTGAGTTTTTCAACAAAAATGGGGATATGAAAGATGTGTTGGCGTTTTATGTCAATGTGTTGGGGATGAGAGTTTTGGATGTGAAACATAATAAGGATGATAAGTTTAGTTTGTATTTTATTGGATACTTGCCAAAAGAAAATGAAGAGTGGAAAGAAGATAAGGGAAAGGGATACTTGCCAAGAAGAGCTAGAGAGGGATACCTACAGTTGAGATATCATTGGGATAGTGAAAAGAAGATTGATAAAAAAGAAAGGAAATTGGCATATTTCTTTGAGATTGTAGTTGATGATGTGGTTGCATACTTGGACAATGTTACATCTAAGTACACTGATGTTGATGTAGACTTCAAAAACAAAACTATCAAAGATCCGGCTGGCCATGTCTATAAAGTCATTCAAAAAATAAACAACTAAATATATATTTTATTATTATTATCTTAATGTCTTTATTTTTTTTTAAATTGTTTTTATATAAACTATATAAAAAAGGGATCTTTTCTTTTGAAGATAACATCAATATTGTGGTACATCTTTAAATTTTTGTTAACTTGGACTATAAAACCAATGACTTTGTTCGATTCAAATCCTATTGCAATCTTATTTTTCAGTCATTTCTTTTTTTATGTCCAGTCATTCATCATCTTCTTCCCTTCTTCATCTTTTAATTTCTTTAACAACAATTCTATTTTTTATTCCTATGTAAAAAGTATGTGTGCGTCTATTTCTTTAATGATTAAATGCTAAGCAACAATGACCCTTAAATGATCAAGGCCAATAAAACGGCACCAACACCAACAGATTTACCGATCTTGTTAGCACCACCTTCGTACATGGTGGCAATAGTAGCATTGGCAGCAGAAGTTGTAGCAGCAGAAGTCATGACACTTGGGATGCTAGTAGAAGCACTAGAAGAAACTGGAACAGCACTCAAGTATGTAGTAATGGCAGTGAAAACAGAGTTGCTCATGCTGGAGAATACAACACTTGGGTATAAAGTAGTACCGCTGGAAATAACAGTAGACTTTTGTTCAGAAGTGATTGGTAAGTATTCAGTAACACCAGAAGAAACAACTTGTAAAGCATTGGTAGTAGAGTGGGCACATCTAGTACAAGTGGTTAATAAAACAGTTGTTTCGGTGTGGTCAGTAACAGTAGAGAAAATTTCTGATTCAGTGGTGGCAGAAGTGGTGGCCAAAGTAACAGCAGAAGTGGTGATAGCTGGAGTAGTAACAACAGAAACAGAAGTGGTGGATTCAGTAGCTTCAGAAGCGGTGCTGGAAGTTGGTGGTTGAACAAAAGTGTTAGTAGAAACAGTTAAGTCAGTAGTAGTGGCAACACTGGAAGTAGAAGAGCTGGATTCAGTAGTACTGGCAACACTGGAAGTAGAAGAACTGGATTCAGTAGTGGTGCTGGAAGCAACAGTGGTGTTTGTAGTTGGGTACAAAGTAGATTGAGTAGCTTCAGTGGTGGCCTTAGAAGAGGTAGTAGAAACACTTGGAGATTGAACTAAAGTGTTGTGAGTAACTGGTAAGGTGGAAGTGGTGCTGTTAGTGTAAGAGTGAGACTTAACAGTGGTGGCAGTTGTGGAGCTGTTAGCTGGAGCACTGGTGGTAGAGACTAAAGAACTGGTAACTGGAGTACTAGTAGTAGAAACTAAAGAGCTGGTGGCTGGAGTACTAGTAGTAGAAACTAAAGAGCTGGTGGCTGGAGTACTAGTAGTAGAAACTAAAGAGCTGGTGGCTGGAGTACTAGTAGTGGAGCTAGAAACAGCAGAAGTAGTAGTGCTTGAAGAGTGAGTAGAAACAATCAGAGTGTTGGCCTTTGGAGTAATTGGAGTAACTGGGGTAACTGGAGTTTCACTGGTAGTAGTACTAGAAGTAGCAGCAGAAGTGGTAGTAGTACTAGAAGTAGCAGCAG
The DNA here is from genome assembly GCA_030573475.1 of Hanseniaspora thailandica (nom. inval.). Taxonomy (NCBI): domain Eukaryota; kingdom Fungi; phylum Ascomycota; class Saccharomycetes; order Saccharomycodales; family Saccharomycodaceae; genus Hanseniaspora; species Hanseniaspora thailandica (nom. inval.). The sequence continues at coordinate 68,658 of JAJMDF010000240.1, read as the reverse complement.
AAGAGGTGACAGTACTAGAGTCAGCAGATGGAGTAACAGTAGTAGTAACATATTCAACTGGAACAGTACCAGTGGTAGTGACAGTAGTGGCAGTGGTGGAAGAACTCTTAGTGGACAAAATCAAAGTTTGAGTGAAAACAACTGGTGTTTCTGGAGTAGCAGTAGTAGTGGTAGAACTAGAGCTGGATTCAGAAGAAGCACTTGGAGTAACAGTGGTGGTGATACTTTCAATTGGAACACTGGCAGTAGCAGTGGTTGTGATTGTAGTGTAAGAAGAACCAGTAGTAGTAGAATCAGACTTGGATAAGACTAAAGTTTCAGTGAAAACAACTGGAGTAACAGTGGTAGTGGTACTTTCAACTGGAGTGTTGGCAGTAGCAGTGGTAGTAACAGTAGTTTCAGAGCTTTGACTAGTAGTGGACTTACTCAAGTATAAGGTTTCAGTAACAACTGATGGAGTTGCTGTAGTAGAGGTACTTCCAGAAGCAGTGAAAGTAATAATTTCAGTCAAGGCAGATGGAGTAACAGTAGTAGTAGCAGTAGAGGTAACAGGTAAGTATTCAGTAACAACAGTGAAAATACCAGAAGTCAAAGAAGAAATAACAATGTTACCAGTGTAAGTGCTGGATTCAATAACAGTAGTGTCAGTAGTGGTAGTAGTTGGACAGAAAGTGGTATATTCAGTAACCATACCAGAAATGGTGGAGGTTGTTAAGTAGTAACCAACAGTAGTCTTAGGGTTTTCACATCTGGTACAGATATCAATAACAGTAGTGGACATGTCAGTGACATAGAATACTTCCGGAGTAGAAACAGTAACTACAGCATTGGTCGAGTAGTTGGTACCGTTGGCGTATGTGTATGTGCTAGCAGTGCTGTTAGTGGCAGATGCAATTTTTGTAAGTAGTGATAACCCAGCTAATAAGTAAGCAACGTTGAAGTTATTGTATTGCATAATGAATGTGTATGATTGTATGATTTCTTATGTTTTTTGGTTAATTATTTTATACTTTACTCTTTTTATAATTTAAAAGATATAAGTTCTACTTTTTTTCAATTTTGAAGAATTGTAATATTCTGTAGGTTTAGCTTAAATAGTTGGCCAAAATGCTGTGATGTCGATTTAGAATCATATCATGTACATAGAAAATCCATGTCAGCCAACTTTAATTAAAATTAAAGAAAGAAATCCAAGACAGAAAAAATAAAAACTTAATAACAGTTACTCGGAATTCAGCAGAATTTATTAAATCAACTTTTTAACAAAAGAGTTTAGTGAGGTTGAGATCAAAGAAACTCTCAACATATCACCACAAAATAATAAAAGAATAGTTAAAGTTAAGAATTTAAAATTCTTGATTACATGATTGCTAAACTGTTTGAAGAAGTCAGTTTAAGTCGAAGTGCTCAACGGTGTTGTGATCATAGATCATTTACATGGAACTACAATAGAAACATGTTATAGTTCAGCAATGAGTTCAATTAAATAAAAAGAAGTAGTAAAGCAGTAGTATAAACAAATATGAGAGTTTAAAGTCAAATAGCTTGCAAAGAACAGCTCAGTTTTTCTAAATTTAAAAATAAATCTTTAAGGCTTGAGTGCTGACGCATGAAAGTTCAGCACTATGTTTTTTTTTGGCACAGCGGTAAAAGCTAGGGGGAGGGATAAATAGGTTTTAAAAAATAGCCTCAAGAAAAAAAAAAAAAGAAAGAATTTTTGCTGTCGGATTTAAACAAATGGATTATTTGTGCTGAACTTTACCAATAAACTCTTATATCCGACATCTAAAGAATACATGGTAGCGATTAGCACATCACGTGTAAAAGAATACACGTGACTATATTTAACACACGTGACTAAATGTGGATTGATTGAAAATTTTTTCAATTTTTCTTACGAAAAGTCTTCATCCAAGCAGAATACTTTAAAAGTTTTTATAGCCAAATAACTAACTCTTGAAAAGAACATTTACATTCATTGAAATAAAACCAGACACACACATATACTATCATAAACAATGTCTTTACCAGTTGAATTAAGAAGTAGATTCTTCAAAGCTTACAAGGAGTCCATAAGAGCTATGAACTTCACATTCTCCAATGATATCCCATCCCTACATAAATCTAAACTTATACTAAAGCAAACTGCCATAAACCCATCAGAAATGAAACAAAAGATGTTCAAGGACTTACCGGAAAATAAAGAGGACTTGATCAAACATTTAGAAGATATGAATAAAATACTTATACAAAACGTAGCACAAGCCCAACAAAAAAGTAAGTTCAAATACGAGCTAAAGATGCATGACAAGATAGAATTAGGAGATAATGAAACCATCAAAGAAAACAAGGGCTCTCAATATAAGAACAAACCATTCAAGAGATGTTGCGATTAGTTAAAGCTTTTTATATATGTAAATTGGTCCTGTAAATAATGGGTTTTATTCTAATCTTAACAACTTATTGTCGGATATAAGAAAGACTCTTCCAAACTTCGAGTCAATCCTATAACGAGGAGTAGGTGTGTCTTCGAAATTTTTTCAAAATATTTCCATAGAATCTTTAAAAAACATAAAACCAAACATAACCTTTAGCAATCATGAACACAGGAAAGCCAGACCCTGAAGCTAAAAGAAGAATCATCATATCTAAACTGCTATCTAAAATACTGAGGCACAAAGCTGTTGCTGAAGGTTTTTTAATTGATCCAGAAGGATACATTTCAATCGATGAGTTATTACAATCAAACAAATTTAAATCATTGAAAACTTTAAAGCAAGACATTTTCGAAGTAGTTGCCAACGACAACAAAAGCAGATTTCAGCTGAACTCATCCGAAGATAAGATAAGGGCGGTTCAAGGACACTCGATAAAAACTTTAGACGAAAGTAAGATACTGACGAAAGTAAATCCCGATAACATAGAAATTCTACCCAATTACAACGTCAATGAATATTTCATAATCCACGGAACTTCCGAGAAGAATTACAACAACATCATTGAATCTGAGTTTTTGAAGAAAATGGATAGGACACATGTGCATTTCACATTCAAGGTGCCTGAAAATAGCGATGTTGTAGTGAGCGGCTATAGAAACAGCAGTCAAGTTTTGATATTTATCGACATTCACAAGCTTATTGCTGATGATAGATTCAAGGACTGTGTGTTTCTATCTAAAAACAACGTTATCTTAGTCTCGAAGGATATCCCTACAAGCTTTATTGATCACATAATAGAGATAAAGAGGAAACCAAAAAAACTATAAGGGAGAACAAAAAGAACAAAGGGAAACGAGCTATAACGTAAGATTCTTGAAGAACTGTTGAACTTTTTAAATGTTGAAGAAAGTCTTATTCGTTGATTTAAGTTTTTAAAACAAAAGGATTAATCATAAACAATAAAAACTCAAGTGTGAACTCAAAGGTCTAATTATTACATCATTGTGAATGTGAGTTCAGCCTATTGAACGGACAAAACTCTAATTTAATTAATTACACGTTTGGAAGGCATAAACAATTAGAATAAAAGTAAATAAATTAGATAAACTTAAAGTTTTAATCAACATAGTAGACTATGGATTTTGAGCTATTTTATTAACTCCTTGTCAACTTTAGCATTAATCTTACTTCCCTTCTTAGGAAGATTCCAATTGGGAAGCAGGTTGTTTATCAGCAAACAAAACAATAAATAAGTAGTTTTTTCGGTAGGTAGAAAAAAAAAAGAGACTAAATTTATAACTCTAGGCTACACATAAACGATTTGATGTATAATTTTTTTTTCGCCAAAATGCGTGTATATGCAAAAAAAAAAAAAGGAGACACCAAATACAATAGATTTCAGCACGCAACTTTAAATAATGGGGTACCTCTTTAAAAAAAAAGAACAAAAGATTTTTCTTGTTGAGTTAAACTCAAGACATTAGGAGGTGTTGTTATCACCGCCAAGTTTGCATTTATTGTTGTTCTCCTAGCCATACACGTACACAGTTTTGCCTGTCTCCGCCCCCAAAAAAAAAAAATAGTCTACCGACAAGGAGGTTAGTGGAGATGGGTGCATGTGAGAAGTGATACGTCCAACTATTTAAATAGCTTCAATTCAAAGAAATTTTCTAAAAAAATAACTATCTTAGTAGTTGCTGGTAAACCATAGTAAAAATTTACAGTAAACTTCAATAATAACAATAATTGACAACATTGCCTCGTTATGAACGCTTCAGATACACATTCACCTGTTGAATGTACTTCAAAAAAAGTTGACAGAATAAACAACGACATCATGTTTATCAGAATATGCATTAAAAATAAGGATCTACTCAAAGAATACCATTATAAAAAATACAAATCAGAGTTTTGGAAGAAGGTTTGTTTTGAGTTTAACCTTTATAGCAACAGCTCTGCAAAGTCATGCAAGCAACTTCGTGACAAGTTTAAGTATATCTTTAAGAGTTATAAAACTATAGGCACCAATCTTAAAACTACGAACAAAAAAATCAAAGAACTTGAATGTAAGTTAAAGGAAGAATTAGATATTTGTTTTTCCTACATTTCTTATGATCAAAATGGGGCACTAAGCTTGAAAGCTTATGCTACCAAACCAAATTTAATTCAAGATGAGAGACGGATATCCTTAGAAGATGTAACTGATTACGAAGGGATGCGCTTTGAAGAATTTAACTTTATGAAACCAATGGTTAGAAGTTCTGTAAGTCTAAGTAATTTAACAAGTGAAGGCACTGATACTACCCTTCTGGCAAGTGAGAGTATCATTCCCCAACCAAACCTATTGAACAACACAAACTTTGATTCTTTTCCAATATATCACTCTTATTGCAATTACATAAGACAGAACGAAATTCCGAACAATCCAGATCTCGCTAAGAGTGCCAAGTTTATTAAGGAACTTCAGACAAACAACTATAGTTTGAGTGACATTGACATCTTCACCAACCTGTGAAAAAATATGTATAAACAAGACCTTTGCTAAAATATTGACACAAATTTTTAATTCTTTTTTCTTCACTTTGAAACGTGGTTTGTGAACGTTCGAGGCAATTTCTAAATCAACTTTTCTTTTTTTTAACCAATTTTCTTTCGAATAAAATTTCATTTCTTTGGGAAAAAACTACGGTTGAGAAATCGGCGTCAGTTTCGTCAGGGCAGTAAATGATTACCGTCAAAGAGGGGTTGTTGAGGCGCCTGCTTTTGTTTAATCATGCAGCTAATTGAATTCTTGCATTAAAAAAAACAACCCTTTTTTTTTTACGCGTCTGGTTTATTTTTTTTTTTATGAAAAATAAATTGCTTAAGAATGTTCAAGATATTTCTTGAAGGTTTAATTTATGCATCATTGAAAGCTTGTGTGTCTCTTTTTTTTTTTTTGATCACAACTTACCGTTAAACTAGCTTGTGAGATCATCATTTACGAAAGGTTGTTCAAATAATTTGAAATTAGTCTTGAAGAGAATGTGTGACTGTCGAATTTTTTAAGCATGGGTGATAATCATTTGTGGTAGTTGCTTCGCATCACCCGAAGTTATTCCGGTATTCGTCACGTGGAATGGGCGACTTCACCAATAAAATGAATATCAACCAATGGATACTTAATATAAGTCTTGGTGAAAAAATTATCATCAAATGTTTTTAGTCCAAACAACGTATCTGGAGTAGCAAAAGGATAAACTGACTGTGGTAGTGTTAGCTGTCTTTGTGGTAAAACATGGGTCAGCGTGTACAATAAAAAAAAGCAGTAACCATTATTGATATTAACCTTTAAAGCAATTTAGATGCTATTCAACTCATACTAAACATTGAGATCATCCACCTCATACTCACAACCATTACAGTAAATGTTTCAGCTGCCAATTTTGAGCTTTTTTCGGATTTAACGCTTTACTAATCCTCAAACAATATCTGTTTAGCCGCCCTTCAAAAAAAAACTAGCTGGAAATTCTTAAACCTCTTGACACAAAACACTCCCCAAAAAAGCTTATCAACACCTGAACAACCACCAAAAAATATGGGGTACTTGATATCAACTCTGAAGACATACCTTCTTATTTACCTTCTAGGTGGTGTCACCTTTCTGCCTCTTACTTTGGTAGTTGTATTTTATCTTCTCCCTAACAAGAAGAATTCAACCAAAGATGAGGAAGAATCCATCATTGACAAGGATCTTAAGATCGGTAAATACATAGATTCTGTTCAACCTCCTGAAAAGTCAGGGTTAATAACCATTACCAGTAAGTTTAACAAGAACATAATCACTGGTAAACACAAAAAGAATACAGGATTAGAATCATTGGCTGTTGATTCATCAATTTTTTCAAAGCTTAAAGCCAATAGCAAGTACTTCTGTCAATTAAAGAACAACAACATAGTTTTATATTCTGATGATGCGGAAACTTCAAACACAGTCAAGGCACATGAAGATAACCCACATAATATTGATGTTGTCACTTCTGAATTAAGCTTAAAAGATACAAAGAAGCTTATTTCTTTAAAAGATTGTTATGTCACATTATGGCCACCAAACTTGACTGAAGGTACATTGTTCACCAAAAAGACATCCATTTTGATCATTAAGAAAAATTTGTATGATCCAGATACCAATACTTTTAAGTTAGCCACAAAAATTGAACACTTCATCAATAACAATGTATTTTTCTTACAGTTTGAAAACAACTTTGACAAGGAAGATTGGTTTTTTGCTATTCTACAAAGTCAAAAACATGCCTATGAGAAGGAAGTTTCTGTCAATGCTGCTCCGGTAGGTGCAGGATTTATTGATGGGTTAGGTCACTTCTTTGATAATCCACCGCCAACTTTCCATTTCCAAACTAAAGATGTAGCTAAATTAATGGCCTTGAACAACGCAGATACTAATCATATTAATTGTAAATGGTTCAATTTAGTCTTGAGTAGAATTTTTATGGCTTCTAAAGCTAATGATAAAATTGAAAATGCCATCAAAGAAAAGATTAAGGAAAAGTTGTCTAAAGTTAACGTTTCCTTCTTAGATGAGTTTGTTATTAATGATTTAAAGCTAGGTAACATCCCACCTTTATTGTCTAATCCTAAAGTAATTAAGATGGATTTGGAAGGTGATTTGGAAGTACACGTTGATATTTTATTTGATTCTCATTTTACTTTGAACATCTCCACTTTGATCAACATTTTGAACAAGAACTATCCAGTTGAATTAAAACTTGATGTCAAAAAGCTTAAGGGTACTATCATTTTGATTTTCAAAAAACCACCTAGCAACAGACTTTGGTACACTTTCAAGTCTGTTCCATCTTTAGATATGGAAATTGATCCAGTAATTAGTAACAAGTCTGTTTCATACGGTAAGATTTTGAAGACTTTGAAAAATAAGATACTAGATGCATTTAAGGAAGTATTGGTTTATCCAAACTTTGAAGATATCAACTACTATAAGATGTCTGATGACCACAAGGATAACTTTTACAAAGGTGGTTTATGGGATTTTACAGGCTTTGATGAAGCATTTGCATCTAATGAAACTAAATCTACTGATGATTCTACCAATGGTGATTCTGTCAAAGAAGAAATTGTCTCTGAGGAAATAATTTTAACCGATCTTACAAAAGAGAACGATGAAAGTGAACTTGATAAAGGTTCAGTTTTATCTACAGGTATTTCAGTTTTCAGCTCTGATAATGATCAGCCTAAGAATGGTTTAAAAGAAAGAAAAACTTTCAAAGATTTGTTGAAAAGAAAGACTTTTAGCAATGAAAATTCCACAGAGAATCATGAGATTAATCTAGACTCCCAAGATGTATACTCCAACAATTCAAATGACTCTAATGGAACCAACAAAGTATCCAGCAAGTTCAGCACTTTCTATCAAAAAGCCAAGAAATCAGCATCAACCATGATTGATAATATGAAATCTGAATCTGAAACAGACTTGAATGATGAAAATGAAGAAAGTGTTGAAGCTCCTGTTGAAAATGACGAAGACCATTTCGAAAATCCATTTGATCAAATTCCTAAACTACCTAAGAGAAGACCACTGCCACCAGTTCCAACAAGTGTCATTGCCGATACTTTGAAAAATGAAGCTGCCAAAGAAGAGACTGTTACTCCAGCGGCAAGAGAACTTCCTCCAACTCCAAAAGTTGAACAACCTCAACAACAGATTGAAATTCAACATACAGAAATCAAGGTTCAGCAAGAAGTAGAACCTGTTGCTAATGACACATCCAAAGAATGATAAATATTTATATTAATTTAATTCCCTTTTTTTCAATTCTAAAACTATATAAACAATCTAATTACCAAATTGGCATCCAACCTGAATACATCTTGTACAACAAGTCTTGATCTTGAGCGGTCTTCAACAAAGTCTCGACTTGAGCAGCAACAGAAACTGTAACTGAATCTTTAGGATCAATACCTCTCATTTTATTTCTAATCACATCCAAAATTTGGTCAAACGACAACCCTTCTCTACCAACATAAATCAATGATTGATCTGTTGATTGTGTAGTATACTTCTGGGCTTGTTCCAAAGACTTCATTCTTCCTATCATCATCATTTCAAACTCATTTAACAACATTATTTCATTCTCTCTAATCAAATTCATCGACAGTTCACAAGCCTTTCTGAAAACACCCTCAACATTAGTAATACCCAAACAATCTATAATATTATTTGTCAATCTGAACGGAACCAACTCTGGAACTGGTAAATCCAACCCTTTTTCAAACAAACAATCAAAATCAACATGCAACACTGAACCATCAGTCTCACTTATCAAAATATTATCAAAGTGTCTATCACCCAAACCTAGAATATGGCCAACCATACACATCACAGCATATGATCTAGAAAAGCTATTCTTGCAATTGTACCATTTAGCTGGATCCGGAAACTTTGCTAAGAACCATTCATACAGCACAGGTTTGAAAACATTTAAACTTTGTTCAAACAACTGTTTCAATGCAGTTTCAGATCTTTTAACCTTTGTCCATTGTCTCATGTATTGCATTCTATGTTTTTGCAAGTTTTTATTATCATAAGAGTTTGTCAAGATGGATCTGATGGTCACTACATTTGGTACCATTTCGATTATTCCATAAGTCTCATGGAGTGGCATGATGTAATAGGTGGTGATGCTCATGTTTCTTTTGGAAGCTTCAGCATCATTGGTTAAAACGTACTTCATAGTTTGGGCAAATTGCATGTATTGGTCATCTTGTCTGACATCTTCTTTCTTACAGATGATGTAGTAGTGTTTACCGTTGTTTCCCTTGATGGTGATCTTCTTGGGTTTCTTCAATGACTTGAATACAGAATACTCTGGGTATATTTCACTGATGCTTATCAAGTGATGGTGAACTAACATTATGTCAGGTAACATCATGGAAAAGTTTTGTTGTATTGGAACAGCCATGGTAGTAGGCAAAGCACTGGATAAATGATCAAGTCCAAAGTCTTCAACCAAGTTGGTTGGGTTATCTGGAGATTTCTTCAAACATATAGAAGACAAGTCATCAATTAATAACTTAGAGTTCTTGACTAATAGCTTGCCATCCTTATTGGTTTTCTTCAAGAATGTTTGGATGATCTTATTACCAGCTTGCTTAATATATTCATCTCTGTTGTTGTACAAAACCACAATGTACCAAACTATGTAATCTGGATAGGCAACAAATACAGTAGTCAAAATCTTAATAATAATCTCCCTGGCTTCTTTGTTAGGAACCAATATTCTTGAAATCAATTGTAAAATAACTGTATACCAAAAGTTTGGATCCCAATCCAAAACGGCTCTCTTGATCATTTTGTTGATATTTTTGATAACTGGGTGATCTTCTTTAATAACAGACAACTTTTCAACAGTGTCCAACCACAATATAACAACTTTAGGCAATGCCTCCTTGATAATCTTCTTTTGTTTAGTCATAGTCAAAGATTGTAATAAGAACTTGATAGCATTGGAAATCAACTCATTATCTAGACTTTCATCTTCAGCTGTTTTGTTAGGTATGGTCTTCTGTCTTTGTTGGTAATATCTGTCATAGTAAAGACCTAGTTCAAAGTAACTGTTGTCATCTTCACCACCCATTTCAATAAATGTCAAATGTTGGTCAATCAATTCAGTAGGAGACTTTCTGTTCAAAACATCACACCATTGGGTGTACTTTCTAATAATTGCAGAGAACATTTTCAAGTTATCAGGTGTTTTGTCCAATTCAATCTTCTTTCCAGTTATCTTGACACTGTAATCTTTAACAATGTTCAAAGCATATTCCTCTTCACCAGCTTCCCATAAAATCTTGGCATATTCAAAGTCAAACTGTAAAGATTGTTTTTTATCATTCTGGTCAATGCTCTTAAACCATTTCATCAAGTATTTTATAGCAATCTCTGGTTTATGATGCTTTCTGGCTTGTTTGACAAAGTTAAACAATTTCAGTTGTATATCTTCATCAGGAACTTTGTCAAACTTGGAGAATAAAGCAATTGCAAATACCTCAGTTTCAAAGATTGTGTTGAAGTCTAACAAATGAGTAGATTTTTCTTTATTCAATAACTTGATAATTTCTCTTTCTTGTCTAAATGATAGCATTTCAGAAACTGGATTTTTTGTTCCTAAAGTGTTGTGATACTTCATTGAGTTTAGTAGACCTATCTTATCTAAGTTGATCACAACATCTTTCAATTTCAAAGAGGTCATAGTTTTGAATTCAGATATAAATCTTTGTCCAATAACAGCTTTGGCCAGATCTAGATTATCCACAGTATCTTCATCACTTGGATGGATCAACAATTTATTCAAAGAGTATTTCAACAACAAATCAGCATTTGGATGTGGGAAAGTCAATTCAACAGCTCTAGTCAATTCATTTGATAATTCAGTTTTTGATTCAAACATTGCAGACTTCAAGGCAATGGTAGCTATCTTAGAAGCTTCATTTGAAGACACACTCTTGTCATCCCCAATGGACTTCAAATCAGAGTAGGTGAATGTAGTAAATTGTTGCACTATATCACCATACATCTTGTTATCATCAAGAATCTCCAAAGAGCTAGAAGTAGCGTTACCGCTCCAACCAGTATTCAATTCATCAAAGCATTCTTTGGCTAGTTCCCAATTTGATGAAGATTTGGACAACATGTCCATCTTATCATCTAATGAGTTGTTAGTTGTAAAAAATTGTTCAACTCCATCAAGGGCATCCAACTCTTGCATGCTTGAAAAAGCTATGTTTAAGTTGTTTTTCCATTCAGCAGGTGACATCTTCTTTTGATTTTGTCTGTATGCCAACTCCATGTATAAAACTGATCTTTCATAAGCAGAAACATCCAAAGCTTTGTTGGCAATAGAACCACCAAACAGAATTTTACTGATGTACACATTCAAATTCTCAATCTTAGCCTTTTGGTTATCATTTTTCAAAGCCAAGTTGTTGGACAAATCGGCTTTTAATTTTTGAACGTAGTCAATGGCATTAAAGATGTTGTCATAAATGCTTCTCAAATTCTTAGCTTGATGTTTGTTCAAAAGATTGAAATCAATACTGAAAATGTGATTCACCTCAAGTTTCCAGTCGTTCAACATCTTGCCATCATCATCCATGATTACTTGAGCTATGACATAAGGGAATATAGTCTCAAAGAAAATGGATTCCTCGTGACACTTGTTCAATTGCAGGTAGTTGATGAAAATGACATTAGCTTCACAATATGGATTTTTGGCTAATCTTCTAATCAAATCAGGTATCAACAAATTCAACCAGTTATTAACACTCATTGTCTTCTTGTAAATAGGATACTTCAAAGGTGTATAGTTCACAAAATTGGAAGTAATCATAAATTCAGAAGATCTCATAGGCTCAATGATGTTTCTTTCCAAGTCGGTGAAATTTCTATTCAAATCTTCATTAATCTCAATAGCTCTGTATGAATGGCTAGTTTCATCTGACTTGGACAATTTAGATTGCTTTAAAAATTCTTGGATAACATAGGAGATGTATGATTGATAAATTGGAGTTTTGACAATCCAAAATGCAGGAACCAAAACATACTTGATCAATCTCTTCATGAATAAAATTCTGGTGCTTTGATCACTGAAGTCATAAACTTGGTTAATCTTGCTTCTGTTCTTGTTCTTTTCCTCAATATCATTCATTTGTATCTTAAACATACTTGAAGTTCTGTTGGCTAGTAAACTTAAACAATTAACAGCTAATAAGTTGATGTTAAAGTCTGTACTTTGGAACTTATAACATAAATCAAATACAACAAATGAAAGTTGTAATAAAGTACTCTCAATCTTTTCAGTTCTTTCATCTTCATTTGGTCCGTTCTCACCTTCTCTCATCAATTGAGACTCTAAAAGTTTCAAATTTCTTTCAATGACAAAAGAATCTGTCTTGATAATGACCTGTTGGAAATGATTATTTATAGATTCAATTTTATCCAAAAATGTATTCTTGGTTTTGAAAAGCTCAGTAAACTTTTGAGGATATCTCTCCAAAACCTTGATTTTGTCATCATAGAAAAAGTTCATTAATGTCCAATAAGGAATCTTAGATGCTTCATACTTGAATATTTGACCAACAAATTGCATGAACAAATCTTTGGTCATGTCACTCAAGAAATCCCAATTCTTTTGGAAGAAAGTTATAGGAACATCGATAATGTATTCCAATGGCTGGATACCTAACTTGACCAAAACAAAGAACCAAGCTTTCAAAGATTTATTTCTCAATTCAAGTGATTCCAAACCGGTTCTCAAACCCATGACTATTTGTGGCAGCACTGACTTCAATTGGTTTGGCTTAGAGATAATGATAATAATAGTTAACCCATCAATAGCATTGGATTTATCATAAGAAATGGTGGTGACAGAGTTATCACACAAAATTGTAATCAAACTGTGTAATATACCGATGATAGCATCCTCCAAAAAGCTGTAAAACAACTCTTGTTCAGTGAATGGCCATGTTTTGAAGCTTTGTAGAGAGTCTACCTTTTCAAGTCTTTTTTCAACTTCTTCAATAGATTGAGTTTCGTTGGTGACATGAAATTGAATCAATGAAGCATAGTAAAAACTCTTTATCAAAGTAAGTTGATTAGAAAAGTTTAAATCAGAATTCATTTCCCGTTTGCAACTAGTCAATGATGGGGAGTTGGAATATAGTTGGAAAATTTCAGTAACAACCATATAATAATCAAAGTCTCTCAAATCCTTGTCGTAGAATTTAGGACTGATGTTTTTCAATACTCTTAATACCTTCTTCGATTTGAAGCAATTACCATTGGTGATGACAGATGCAACTATTTTAGACTTTATTTTAGAATTGTTAATGATTTTTTCCTTTTCAGTACCTATTTCATCTGCTATTTTCTTAAACAAATCCTTTTTGTAATAAGTTATTATCTCAGATGGTATTATGTACTTCAAAAATCTGAATAAGAATTCACCAAATGGTCTTCCTGTTAACACAGCCAAATTCTTGAAAACATGTGGATTGTTGTCAAGCTTTAAAACATCTGCATTGGTGACTTTCGGCAAAATCGGTAACAACAACTGGTATGTAGTTTCATAATCATCGATGATTTTAGAAATGTAGTTGATGTTGCTCCAAGCTAAGTCTGATTTGATAGGTGGGCTGGAGTCCTGAATATAATCCAAGTGTTTTATTAGCAAAAGATCTCTTAATGGTGAGGACGGGTCTGCATTCAAAGTAATCTTAGCAATAGTATCCATCACTATAGGAACAGAAAACTTAGGATTGCTTTGAGCTAGATACTTCAAAACAAACTTGGTCAACTTAGTTTCTGTTGAAGAATCTGTGCTTACCAATAGTACCAAAATTTGGGAAGCTATGTGCTTGATGTATACCAAAGAGGATTCAAATCCAGTGGTGATAATATCCCATATGGTTTTAACTATTGGCAAATTTTCTACATTCATGAATTTTTCTGGGTTTGGCTCACTTATGTTGTATAAGTCATTCATAAATTCAACTTTGGAACTATGATTCAATGATTTTAGAAACAAAATCAATAAACTTTCATGTAACCTGATATCACTTGTCAATTTTTTGGTATCACAATTGTTAAATAGCTCTTTGAAAACCTTCATTGAGTAGTGAGCAGTTGTTGGATTTTGCTGTCTCTTGTAAGCATTTGATTTGAGCAAGTAGCTGTAGTAGTTATCAGAGCAGTCACAAATCATACATTTACCATCATCTGTAAATTCACAGTTTAAACTTGAAACTAGGCTTATAACTTCTTCTATTTCACTTGTATTAGATCCTGCTTCTTTGATTTTAAATAAGAAGAATTCTAAAGAATCTTTCCACTGAGAAAACATTTGACTTGAAGAGTCTATGTTTGGTGACTTCTTGATCAATGATTTTACAAAATGATTGTGAGTTTCATCTGCTACGCTTTTAGCCTGATAATTTAACTCTCTTATTATCTTTCTGAATGAATTGTGTAATGAAGTAGTAAAGATTGACAACTGGCCGACAATATAGCTTTCAAGACTATGCTCAATCAGTAAAGTAAGGTCACTATTTTTGTTATGAACGTAGGCAAATATATTTCCTAGAGAGGTTCCCAAGACAGATTGGAAGTCTAAGCTCAAATTTTCTTCATCGTTCTCAAAAAATGAACAATTAGTTAACAACTCCAAGTTTGACTTGATAAAGTCCATGGTAAATTGCAAGCTGTCGACATTTAAATGAGTCAAATTGTCATTGATGAAACGTCTTTCCAGCAGCTTTACAAAGTACCCTAGTATAAACCACAATTTCTTACAGTTATATTTGTGTTCCTCTATGCTTTCATCGTATTCAAAAAGAAGCATGTTGTATTCCTCATTCATTTGGTGTAGGTATTCCGTTAAACCATCGAATAAGTACAGGATCACTCTAAAATGTTGGTTAATAACATGAATATTTTTATTGTTGTTGTTTTGATTTATTATTATAGTCAAGAATATACACTCCTTGATCAAAAGGTTTAAGAACTCATCAATGTTGAATTCTTCTTCTTGCTCGTCATTAATGTACATTGTAAGCTTTAAGTATGATTCCATTAAATTATCTTGGAAGAACTTGTTGATTTCAAATTCTAGGGAACTTCCGTATATGTCCACAGCTATTTGTAACCAGTTGTTTGTCAATGTGTCTATAAGTTTAAAAAAGAACTTTTCATATAAGTCATTATCTAAAGATATGGTCGGGCTTGAAAAAGATCTTGTGAATGTCTCAATGACATTGTTAATCAGAAACCATATGCATTCACTTTTATTTCCTGATCCATAATCAGATATTTCAGCAACGCCATTGAAATGAGGAAGCGTTTGAGAAAAGAGTTGTGGGTTAATTAATAAAAAGTAAGTAATTAATTCTACTAGATTATCAAACAGCTTCAAATCCTGAACTATATTCTGTGTATTCAAATTTCCAATAAATGTGCTAAAATATTTAATATTAGATTTATCTTTGTTGCTGATAGCATCTGGTTCAACGTTAATGTTTAGATAGTTCCAGTGTAGTTTTGTATTACTACCTTTGTTAATAGATCTTGTGTTATTCTTAATATCTTTCCACTGCTTTTTATACTTATGAATAAGTATATCCATGTTATCCATGATTAGCAGTATAAATATTTAGTCTTCTGAGGTCGTTTAGACTTGTGGTATCTGTTGTGTGGTTCCTTTAACTAATCCTTAATAGCTGAACAAGTTTGCACAAATAAAAAGAAACGCGTAAAACTTTCCTAGTGTGGCGTTTGATCGCTGCTTGATTTTTTTTGGTGGTGAAAAACTTCAAATTGTTCACGTGATAGTGTAAACAAACGGTAGCGATCAGAGAATGCCCTCGTATAGCATAACTAAATCAAGATAAAACAGTCATAAAGTGGATATTTTACTACCTGCGTTGGTAGTTGATTTTATGTTAGAAGGTGGATATATACTGAAAGTTTAAAGATCGTTATCTCTCCCTTTTACATGTACTGTTTTTGTTGTTGTTGAGACTCTAGAAGATGTCTATTCTTAGCAGCTTCTTCAGCGTCAAAGTTCTTAGGTCTCTTGAATAGCAAGATATGTGGTTCAGGGGTATGGTTTTCGTAGTGGACCCAACCTAGAGATTGAGTGATTCCCAGGTTTCTCCATTCATCTTCAGTCAATATTCTTAAAGTACCTGTTTGCTTGTTGAAGTAATCAGATGGTATTTCCTTGAGCATTTGTTTAGGCAACATGACGTGTCTATATTCGTTTATGTCGTCAGAGTATCTTTGGGAGTAATGGATGTTGTCTTGGTATTTCAACAATTTTGATCTCTCATTATCGGTTAGTTTTCTACCTTCGAAGTGCATGTTTTGATAGGACATTTTGATGTTATTTCAAAAAAAAATTAATGTAAGTATGATTGTTGGTTATATAGTTCTCACTTTAGCTGTATAATCCAAGCAGAGTGTCTATTATTGGTTATTAACTTAAGTCTTTCAACACCTCAAAACTCCTAAATCATGAAGAATTTTCAAAAATAATCCTTTATGGTAAGTTGTTTTTTTGAGTTGTATTTTTGGCGTATGCACGTGACTGTAATGTTATATCCGAAATTCATTCATAAACTCTACCATAAACATTTTTTCAAAAAAATTTTAAAAATTAAAATCTGATACACCAAAACAACCCAAACAAAGTGCTCAATATACCATCAAATCGTTAGTGTATACATTCATTCAAAGTCAATGGTAGATAGACGAGATAAATCTATATACACCTCTAAGTACACAAATTTTGTTAACTTAGGAGTGAAACCCGAAATTAATGACTCAAAATATGCTATAAATAAATACGGTCACAGATTTAATTCCGTTCTTATTCCTATAACAAATCATTTATACAAGGAAAATATAAGAACCAAGTATATTAACTTTATCAATAATTCAAGAAATACATCTTTATACAATAATAGTGACAAATTCAACATAGATTTCCCTATATTAGAGGAAATCATCACTCAAGATTTAACTGACCAAAATGATATTTTAAAAATCAATAAGAAAATCGGACTACTGAGTTCATGGATTGATTTGGGTACAACTGATCCACTTATTAACAAAATATCTCTCAAAGTCATAACCAATGAACTTAAAATTGGTGTAGAGATGCATAGCATAGACACTTTCATAATCTCCCCACCAAAGGATGTATCTGATCTGACCAGTTATGCGGAAATCATCATGAAGATATTGGACTACATCCAGAACTACAATCCAAAGTTGAAAATATGCATCTCTCTACCCATAACCACTAATGACGAGTTTGTAAATGATAGACTATCGACTTGGGAACTTTGGATACGTATCAAGTGTCTTTGTAAGAATAATGATAATTTGCACGTATCCCTAGCTTTAGTTCAAAAATACATATCCTTGAAGGATTTAGACTTCTTGACAAAATGGCTGAATGAGCCTGTGGATTCATTATTGATTTCAAGCTCGGTATTCCAGGAGAATAAATTTGCCCAGCCAGTGCTGAATAAGATCAATCAGCTGATTATAGAGAGATTCCAAGAGAATAGTTACAAGAACGACTACCAATTTTCTGTTTTGCTGCATGGTCTGGAAAAGTATCCTGTTTATAATGAAAACATATATGTCGACTACATGGATTACATCTTGGCTAAAAACTATGACAAAGTGAGCATGCTTGGTAGTCAAACACAAGAAAATTTGACCAATAACGATGTTTATAATAACTTGATGACTGTTATAGAAAAACAATTGGTGTCGAAGATTAGCAGTATAGGGGCTAGACTCTCAAATGTGTTGATAATGATTCCTGAAAAGCTGAATAATACATATAGATTGATAGATCTTGTTGTGAATACCATTCTGAATAAATTAGAACACAGTCATAAGGTCAAAGTATTTGTATTACCAGAACAACAAAATGGATCAAGTTTCTTACACTTTAACAAGCTATCTCTTTTTCTAAAACAGAAGAAATATAAACTGGCAGTGGATCTAGTTTCTGATTTACAAACTTTTCATAATCCTATAGACTTACTAATCACTGATAACATTAGCAACATAGAGATGCCTATTCTTTACACCAACATCCGAACCAAGTTCAAGTACTTATTCGAAAGTTGTGTGTGCATACCTGAAACAATCATGTTCAGTTGTAAACCTATCTACACCAAGGAAACGTACACCAAAATGAAAGAATTCTGTATTGACTACGATAATTATGTCTCACTATCAAATGAAAAGGAAATATTCAGCAGCAGCCCAATCACTTACAAGATCAACAAGAAACATAACCTAAACGGGCTGTTGCTCTCTGTTAGTTACAAATTTTCTGATAACGAAGACGACGAGTTTGTCAAGATCAGAAAAGTTTACTTGAAGCTGAAAACTATGTTCTTGAACAAGGACATGGAGTTGGAAGTATCCTTAAGAATCCTGCAGAAGGAAAACATAGAAAACGAAATGGGTTTTGAAAACCATAAACTTGTGGTTAATTACACAGCTTCTTTGTACATGTACTTAGTGAATGAACAGCTCACTGGAAACGTTCTGACCATGGATCCATTAAGTCTTGCTGAAAAGGATGAACAAGATGAAAAGTTGGAAAAGTCGAATTTTGAGAGTAATACAGATGTGGAGATCCACGAAAGATGCTTGATTTTGTTTGATGAGTTATATACAGAATGCATATAGCATTATCAAAATTTAATCTTTATTTTACAATCACCAAGGGTTTTCTTCGTAATATTCACCCACTACAGGAGATGTGCTTCCTAAAGGTTCTTCAAATATAGATTCTTCCTTAACAGAGTTGTTTGATTTTACAGATGCTAATTCAGCAACTTCCTCTTCAACTTCTTCATTCTCATCCAGATCATTGTGATGCATGTTTTCATCTTCTTGGTTGTATGCTTTTTTAGGCATTTGAAGATCTTCATTCATCTCATCCATACCATGAGCTCTCTTTGAATCATTTGCTTCATGAATCATTTCAAATTGTCTTCTGTGTATTTGTCCTAATCCTCTTTTTAAGTCACCTAGATCATACACTAGTTCTTTCAAAAATGGTATACAAATCTTGTTTATGTTCTTGTAACTGTTGGCATATTTTTCAAGTTCTGGTTCTTTGTTCTCTGATACTAAAAGTTTTTTAAATTTGAAATGCTTTTCACCTTGTTCGTATCTGTACCTCTTGGCTAAATGATACAGAACGTCTTTGTCAAGAGTTTTTGATAGTCTGTTTTTCAACAATTCATTGAACTCGTTCAAGTGATTTTCTTTATCATTGAAGTTTGACATGATTGTCATGAACTCTAAAACATCATCAATTTCTTTAAATTCGTCGTCAAATATTTGTCTTATGTTATTGTTATAGTAATAGGCTGATCCTTCGCTGTATGTTTTAATATTCTTCAAGGTATGCACCTTTTCGGACTTGAATGGATAGTTTGTTTTTAATAGATCATCAATGTCATTGGCCATTGCTGAATGCAAATCGTACATGAATGTATGTGTTTCTAAGTCACACCATTCTCTCAAATTTTGTATATTCAATTTTATTTGTATAGCAAAGTTTCTAGTCTTTAAGTAGTCATCATTGATCAACAAGTTGAATACTTTATTCTTGATATTGTTGAAGATCATTTGTAACATTTGTTGGTATACTATGAATGGAGTTTTGAACTTTTGACTAGTTTCGTTTTCAAAGGAAAGGTATCTCAAAGTATCTAAGACGTGAATAATCTTCAAAGGGGAGATTGACTGCGCTTCTAAACTTGGTTTCTCTATGTAATTAACGTTTTCTATGTTTGCATCAAGTTTATTCAAATGTATGATGTTGTCTTTCTTCAACAACTTATGTGGCTTGACTGTCTTCTTAAACCAGTTCTTTTCATCTTCATAATTCACATTCTTATTTTCATCGTCTATATCTAAGTTACTCAATTCCTTTGTTAATGATTTTGTGTTTTTAAAGTATAACAAGTTGTTAACTAGTAATGAATCTGTTAGCTGAGATACTATGTAGTCGACGACGTTGATCATGACTAGCTTAAGTAGATGAACCAAATCAATATCCAAAATTTGTAATGCATCTTTGTCTTCTTCAACGTTGGATATTTGCAATTGACGGTATATGCTTCTGCATATGATCTCTAAATAATGAAACAATGTCTTGATATCCTTTTTATGTTCTTCCAACACTTGATCTTTTTTAATGGTAGGCACAATTTCTTTGGAAAAAAAGTCTGTAAAAGATTCCCAAAACTGCATGTTCTTTATATCAAATAAGATGTCGCTGGTGGTATCAGCATCAACAGAACCATCAAGAAGATTGTCTTTTATGTAATTGATGTACTGAAAAATATCGTACTTGTCTGTGTCGATGCTAGCTGAGTAGTTCTCTTCATTGGAATTACTTTCACCCAAGACATTCTTATCTGAGTAGAATACTTGTTGATGAGTATCATCAAATATGTCAACGTTCATTGTACTTTTGGGTGTGTTTTAATGGCATTAGTTAAAGTGAAGTTTTTATAACACAAGATTACAATTTTTTGAAGGAGTATTTTCTTTCCAAATTTGAAGCGAGAAAAAACGTATACAGCAAAGAATGGATATTAAAGTCGGAGATAATATTTACATTATATTTCAACAAAACATTGCCACCAACAAGTGTAAATAGTATTTACTTTTAATGCTTAAAGCAGCTACTCAACCATATATTAACATATTGCATTCAAAACAGTATATATTTGCCACTTTTTGTTGGTTAAAATGGAAAGAGCTTTCACTTTTTATTGCTTAAAATTATTTTCCGCTGACATACTTTTTCACGTGCGCACATATCGTATCTTTAACTTTAACAGGACAATTTATCCATTTTGAATCCAAATTCAACTCAATCAACACCCACCAAACACACATATACAGGCATGAATCTAGATAGCAATAAACTCAGAACTGATATTCTGTCACTCAAGAAACTCAATATTAAAAAATATCCCAAACTCATAAAGCTTAAAGACACAGAAACCAACTTCTTCCAAAGTATAGTAAGATCTCAACTCATCAACACAAACAACATTGTCGATGTCAACGAAAGATGGGACAGAAGCATCAAGAGTTTGAACAAGGGGATGTATTCTAAAGAATATGCTGAACCCAAGATACTTTCACTGCTTAACATGGACCACATAAACATATTCAACGAAGAAGAAGAGAATAAACAAAGCATAAACAGAATAAGTGGGAAGTCAGTAGGTAATCTCGACACGCTGGACTACGATTTGTTCAAGAAAGTATTGTTGACGAATAAATATTATTATGACAAGAATCAAATACGATTGAACAGGTTTGGTGACGATAATAGTAACAGAAAGTCGTTTAAGAGACAACGTAAATTGTATGGCCATGTAAGAGTGGGTAAGTTATCCAATAATCTCATCAAAGTTTTAGGTATGGAGAAGAGAGGGGATAAAGAAACTTTTCCATATTGGTGTAAGTTGAAATACGGATTCAACAACAAACTTAAAGATAACATAACTTTGAACAAGGAAAAGGGGGTGATCGATTACGAGAATGGGAATGAGTATTGTACATTCACCAAATCAAATTTTGAAGAAGATGACGATGATCTTAAACAATTTGGGTCTTTTTAGATTACAACATATATAAAATTATAATCCATTTAACCTAAATTAACATTAAAATTACCTTTTTGGGTAAGAGAAATGCGTGATAATCCAAATGGTAGCGCATTTGGTGATCTTTACGTGTATTTTTTCCCGTTAGAATTTTTCAAACTTTGTCAAATTTAAAATCAGATGTTTGTTTGGATCAAAGGTGGCAACTATTTTTTTATCTGAAACTTGCTGAACAACCCCAGAGAATAAACAGCCAACAGCTAGTCTTAACCAATAATCAGAACAATGAGAAAGGCTGTTAATTACAAAGAAGATAACGAATCGGATATCGATAACGAATACTTAGTCTCAGATGAAGAACTAGTCGAAGTAAGCCAAACTCCAGAAGATGAGGACTACATCGTTGATACTTGGATGCAAGACATGACCAAGGATTGGTGGAAAGAAAGAAAGGAAAATTTCATGTATTCGTCTAAGAACATGAAAAAGTTTGGTCTAACCGATAAACAATTGTTAAAAAGGTATAGAATTTTACTTAAAATATCCCCATTCTTTTTGAAGTTCATAAAACCATTGGGTCATTCAAATAAACAAATATATCAACTATGTCAGGAATTTGAAAAGAAATTCAAAGCCAAATCATCGAATAAAAAGCATGCCAAATCCAAAAAGAAAGGATTAGAAGATTATCCTGTTGATTTATCTGAAGAAGAAGGTGAAGACATAGAAGAAGAGGAAGATGAAGAAGAGTATGAAGTCGATGAAATTTTAGACCATGAGTTCAATGGGTTTTTCAATGAAACTCCTGATTACATCAAAAACACTCAACTTAGAGATTATCAAATCAAGGGGTTGAACTGGATGGTTCAGTTACATAAAACAAACTTATCAGGTATCTTGGCGGATGAAATGGGTTTGGGTAAAACATTACAATCTGTTTCTTTCTTAGGATATTTAAGAGAATGTGAAAACATTGACGGTCCATTCTTGGTCATTGCACCAAAATCTACTTTACAAAATTGGCAAAGAGAATTTGAAAAGTGGACACCTCAAGTCAAAACACATATCTTGCAAGGTGATAAATCTTATAGATACAAGTTCATCCACGATGTGCTTTACAACTGTAAATTTGATGTATTGATTACATCATTTGAAATACTGATGAAGGAGAAGAATGCTTTAAAGAGATTTTTGTGGAGATACATTGTCATTGATGAAGCTCATAGAATCAAGAATGAAGAATCATTGTTTTCTAGAACTATCAGAAGTTTCCACAGTTTGAATAGATTACTAATCACAGGTACACCTCTACAGAACAATCTGCATGAACTTTGGGCATTATTGAATTTCATATTACCGGATATATTTGAAAATTCAGAGGTTTTCGATGAATTGTTCAATCAGCAGTCTACAGAAGATGACGAAGAGAACACTAAAGAGGACAATGAGGTGGTGAAGCAATTACATTCCATTTTGTCTCCATTTTTGCTAAGAAGAATTAAGGCTGATGTTGAAAAGGCATTGTTACCAAAAATAGAATCAAATGTTTATGTTGGTATGACAGACATGCAAAAAAAGTGGTATAGATTATTACTTACAAAGGATATTGATGCTTTGAACACCACTGGAAATTCTAAAGATTCTAAAACAAGATTATTGAATATAGTCATGCAATTGAAAAAATGTTGTAATCACCCATACTTATTTGATGGGGCTGAACCTGGTCCACCATTCACTTTAGACCAACATTTGATTGACAACTCTGCCAAAATGATTGTATTGGATAAATTATTGGAATTAAAGAAAAAACAAGGTTCAAGAGTATTAATCTTTTCTCAAATGTCTAGACAGCTGGATATCTTGGAAGATTTCTGTTATTTGAAAAACTACAAGTACTGTAGAATTGATGGTCAAACTTCACATGAGGATAGAATCCAATCCATTGACGATTACAATGCTCCTGACTCTGACAAGTTCATTTTCTTATTGACAACCAGAGCAGGTGGTCTAGGTATCAATTTGGTTACAGCTGATACTGTAGTCATTTATGACTCTGATTGGAATCCACAAGCTGATTTACAAGCCATGGATAGAGCACACAGAATTGGTCAAAAGAAACAAGTTTACGTTTATAGATTGATAACTGAAAATGCCATTGAAGAAAAGATTATAGAAAGAGCTAAGCAAAAGTTGAGATTGGATCAATTGGTTATTCAACAAGGTTTGAAGAAAAAGCCAAGTGACGAAGACAACTTGGGTAAGAACAAGGGTGAATTGTTGAACATGATTCAATTCGGTGCTGATGAAATTTTAGGTGGTGAGGAACAAGCAGCTGATAATGCTGAAAACAAAATAAGAGGTGCCAAGTTTTCTGCAGAGACAGTTGATATTGAAGAATTGTTGAAGAAGTCCATGCAAAAAACTGAGGAATTGAACAAGAAGTTTGATTCTTTAGGTTTACAAGAAATCCAAAACTTTAATGGTGCCAATGATCAATCCACTTATGAGTGGAATGGAGTTGATTTCCAAAAACAGAAAATAGACACTAATTTGTTTAAGAAGTATGGACATTTGGCTGAACAACATATGACCAGAGAGAGAAAGAAGAGAAACGATATCAATTATGCTGAAGATGGTATGAACAGAGAAGTTTCAAGTGGAGTTGACTACAAAGCACCAAAGTATCCAATCATGTATGACTTCCAATTCTATCCTAAAGAAATCCATGATTTGTATGACAAAGAAATGGCTTATTATAGAAAGATGAATAAGTACAAGGTTACAAAAGAATTTATCAGAAACAAGTATGAAGATGAGGAGGAAGAATTTGATAGTGATGAGGAATTCATAGGTGACAAGGATGAAGATGAAGAAGAGGAAGAAGAAAAAGCTGGCAGTCAAGAGTTATCAGTTGAAAAGACTGATGATAAATCAACATCATCTATCAAGACTAAAGAGAATTGTCCTGCTGGTAGTTACTTTGTTGATGGTGATTACATTACTGAAAAGAATTTAATTATCAGAGAACAAAACATTATTGATGAAGCTGCCGAATTTTCTGAGGAAGACAAGGCCAAAAAGGAATTGCTGCTGTCACAAGGTTTTAGCAATTGGAGTAGAAGAGACTTCTCCATGTTTGTTCACAATTTGTCCAAGCTTGGTAAGACCAATGTTGATCAATTGAAGACCAAGATTCCTACTAAGACTCCAGAAGAAGTTGAACAATACATTAAGGTATTCTTTGAAAGAATGACTGAATTAGAAAACCATGAAAAGATTCAACAAAATTTGGAGGAAGTAGAGAAGAAGATTAAGAACAAACAATCCAAGTATGATTCATTCAATAACTTCATGAAACGTCACATTAACAACAAGAACTTGATTAATGAGTTGCCTATACCATACATTGTTAACACAGCCAAGAGAACCTACAACGAATTAGAAGATAGATTCTTGTTAATCAAAATGTATGAAAGAGGTGGTGAGTATGAGACCAAGAAGATGAACCAATACTTAAAATCATGCATCTTGGCTGAACCACTTTTCAGCACTGATTGGTACTTTGCCACCAGATCCGAAAGTGAACTTGGTAGAAGAGCAAGTAACTTATTAGCAATGATCAACAAGGCTGAAGAAGTCCAAGAATCCCAAGCTGGTGAAAAGAGAGAGTTAGAACCCAAAGAAGAAGTCGACACCACTATCAAGAAAATAAAAACTTAAAAAATAAAAAAGAACCATTAAGATATATACATTTCCCCAGTTTCAGGGTTTATTTGAATACTTTTATCATCTTTACCATATCCCTCTGCCAAATTACTTGAACTTTTAGAAATAGTCTTATCCAAATTATTGATAAAAGCGTCCCCTCGAGCACCTTGAGTAGGATACTTATTATTCAAATTGAACTCACTCTTATTCTTCACCACAGTTTGTTCCTTTGGCTTGGAAGCTCTTAATCTGGCATATTTTTCTATAAGTTCTTTATTATTCAACACAGCCTCTGCAGCTCTTCTACCAGCAATTTTTATGTTCTTACCATACCCTTTACCCAAAACAGAACCATCGCCTATTCTACACTCAACTTCCGCCAGAGAACCTTGTGGATCCGCTCTGGTCACTGGGTGGTAGTGTAATCCCAAGTTGGCATATCCAATCAATGAGTATAATAACTTCTTGCTGTTGGCGTTACCGGTTTCGTATTCATTTCCTCCACCCAATTGGGCATTAGACAACATGTTGGAACTACTTTGATTGAAATTGTCATTGTACATGTTTGGGTTGGCTTGAGTTGTTGATTCAGTATTAGTCTTTGAATCATAGTTATTGGTGGCATTTCCGTAGAAAACAGGATTTGTGTAATCACTCTTAGTGTCATAGTTATGATTTGGTTTACCCATGTTTATACTTTGTTCAACATTTTGTCTAATTTCATCTTTATACTTTTGAATCATTGGGGCAGATAACTTCTTCAACCATCTTTTGATTATAGGTAAGTTCTTCTTTGGATTTTCTTCATAAAGACCACCCAAATAAGCTTCAAAGACATCAGATAAAAACTTGTATTTGGCTGTTTCCATGTTCACGGCGTTAGTTTGGTCTATGTTCAGTTTCAACATTTTATGGAAGTTGTAAAGAATAGCCCATTGTCTGATGATTTCATTATTAATCAGCTTCATTCTCAAAACAGACATGTGACCTTCGTTCATGTGTGGGAACTTTTCGTAAATAATCAATGTCATGGTGTAATTCAAAATAGAATCACCTAAGAATTCCAATCTTTCATTGTGAGAATCAGCCTTGTCCCTGGCAGATAAGTAATCCTTATCCTTGATGACAGATTTATGTGTGAAAATTCTAGCTCTGATTCTGACATCTTCCAATTCAGGCAATTTTGGAGGCCATATTCTTTCATTATTTAAATCAGCTTTGGATGTTTTCTTAGGGTTACTTGGAGCCACTGAATTAGAAGTGGTTGGTTCAATATCCATGTCATCTTCATCGTCTGAAGAAGCATCTGCATTGTCCAAGTTTTCAAGTACATTACTTTCATTAGATTCTGTAGTTTTTAAACGATGGTGTTTACCCATCTTTGGATTATTCTTTTTCAATTCTTTCAAATCATTAAACTCCTCTTCTGATAACAGCAATGGTTGCATTTTCTCTTCAATAGACAAGTTAGGGTTATGTGTGACTTTATCGAACTTTACACCATATGCATCTAAATTGCCGTTTTTGTTATTTCCGAATAATGGCAATTTGTTTAGTTCAGCTAGGGATACTATTTCAGCTGCTAGTCTCAACTTATATCTTGATAAAGAATGAATCATTTCAGGAGATTCGTCAAGAATTTCTTGGAAATCTTGCTTCAAAAACTCCTGATGTTCAATGATATCTGGAGACAAGTCTAAGATTGTTTTCAGAGATGATTTCAAATTGTTGACTGCATGTTCCAGTTGAATAACATCTGTGAATGAGTAAACACTCTTTTTCTTATCTTGTAAATTACTTTCACTCATTATTTCTTATAGTAAACAAGAGTATTGGTTTGTTTATCGATGTTCAGATGATGATCTTTAAGGTGGAAGTTGTAAACACTTTTGGAAAAAAAAAGAAATTTGAAGGAGATAAAAAAGTAGTAATAGTAAATGCTTATGTCCGAATAACATAGTAGCGTAATGTTAAAAGTCGGAGATAACGTATAAAATAGTTCCTTGAAAACGGGATTTTCAACCAAAATCAACACCAATTTAAGGTTATCAATCTACATAAATAGTGTAATTACTACCATATTATAGTATCATATAAATTAATTGATATCATCATGTAACGGATGTTTACAGCTACATAACCATATACTTTAATCTACCATTTACTACTACTCCTCTTTCACAATAACAAATTTGCTTCAATTCCATCCTTACGATTCCATATTTTAGGAATTTAACTCACCAAATAAGTCCCAATCCAATGCCCAGCATACCATTTTATGTCTAGGAAACTTTTTTCCGTATATATTTGTTTCCACGGACATAAGCTTTTCTGCCTTGCTCACGCCAACTGCTGCTGCAATTTATTTTCTTTCCGGATGTTTTGGTAGCGGCATTTGAATCAATGGAACAAAACGTTAATCTTTTTGAAATTTACTGTTGAATATGGTCCAGCTGTTATCTACACATCTTCGACCTAGTATCTTTATATATTAAAGCAATGGCAATCAAGAGATAATAAGGTAATAATCACTTATTGTTTAATTATTGTTTTAAAAAAAAAATTAAGACATTTATACATATGAACATATTCTATCTTTATTTTCTTAAGCTAGCTCTTCAGCAAATCTATCTTGTATCTTGGCCAACAAGGATTCAAATTCTTTGTGCACATCTTCTTCTCCTCTGGATGGTTCAAAGAACTTGGAGCTGGAAACAGCATGCTTGACATCACTGGTCTTTTCACTCAACTTGGCCCAAGTGATAGATCCATTGCTTCCGGATATGACTTTTTGGGCTTCGTCATGGTATGCAATGAAAGACTTCATCATATCAAAAGTCTTCCAAATAGGACAGAATGCATCATAAGTGGAGTAACCGTTTTGTTGTAAGAAATCTTCCTTGATTAATGAAGAAACATCCAAGGTGATTTTATCGTTATCAGACAAGGCAGACTTACCAACCAATTGGACAACTTGTTCTAATTCTTCTGCTCTGGACAAAATTTCCTTCATCTTGTCTCTTAGTTGTGGGAATTCTGGATAATTAGAATCATAGAAGTTATTCAAAATATTGGTGTATTTGGAGTATGAAACAGCAGTGTTGATACTTGGGAAATGTTTTCTTTGGGCCAACTTTTTATCCAACCCCCAAAAGACTTGGGTAATACCTAAAGTCGAAGTAGTAACTGGATCAGAGAAATCACCACCTGCTGGGGAAACAGCAGCAACAATGGAAACAGAACCAATTCTATCTGGAGAACCTAATACAGATGCCTTACCAGCTCTTTCATAAAAGGAGGCTAATTTGGCACCCAAGTAAGCTGGGAAACCTTGATCAGCAGGCATTTCACCTAATCTACCAGAGATTTCTCTTAAGGCTTCAGCCCATCTGGAACTGGAATCAGCAATCATGGAAACGTTCTTACCTTGATCTCTGAAGTATTCAGCTAAGGTGATACCAGTATAAATGGAAGCTTCTCTGGCAGCAACAGGCATATTGGAGGTGTTGGCAACCAAGGTGGTTCTCTTCATGATAGGTTCCTTTCTACCTTCAATTTCAGTGAATAACTCTGGGAATTCCATTAATACTTCAGCCATTTCATTACCTCTTTCACCACAACCAACATAAATAATGGCATCGGAGTTGGAGTATTTGGACAAGGATTGGGAAATAACAGTCTTACCACAACCGAAGGCACCTGGAATACAAGTGGTACCACCTTGGACACATGGGAACAAAGAATCTAAAACTCTTTGACCAGTCAATAATGGGTAGTCAGCAGACAACTTCTCAGAAACTGGTCTTGGTACTCTGACTGGCCAAGTATGATACATGTAGTATGGGGAGACTTTTCCGTTAAATTCTAATTCCAAAAGCTTGGTGTCAACAGTATATTCACCTTCTTCAGCTAACCACTTGACAGTACCTTTGGCCTTTGGTGGTAACAAGATTTTATGGTCGCTTAACAAGGAGTTTTCAAAGACAGTACCAAAGATGTCACCACCGGAAATGTGGTCACCATTCTTCAAATTCTTGTTTGGCTTGAAGTGCCATTTCTTAGTTCTGGATAAGGCTGGGGCGTTAACACCTCTTGGGATATAAATGGACTTGGACAAGTTCTTGATATCTTCCAATGGTCTTTGAATACCATCGTAAATGGTTTCCATCAAACCTGGACCCAATTCAACAGATAATGGTTGACCAGTTCTGAAAACTGGATCACCAACGGAAACACCTGCAGTTTCTTCGTAAACTTGGATAGTGGCCTTGTCTTGGTCAATTCTAATGACTTCACCGACCAAGTTGTCATAACCGACCTTGACTAGTTCGTACATGGCACAACCAATCATGTTTTCGGCAATGATAACTGGACCAGAGACAGAGTAAATGGAACCATGTTTGGTTTCTTCGGATTCGTCTTCAAGAGCGACTTTTTGCATCAATTTTCTAGCATTTTCTACAGCACCAGACATCTTGTTGTTATTATATCAATGTATACTATTAAAAGTAAAAGAGTGTTTATGTGTGTATGTTTTTTATTTGGTGTTTTTGTTTGACAAACTTATCCAAAAGCACATTTTTTAAGGGAAGTTGTTGCGAGATATTCGAAAAATTCTTACAACCACTTTTTTTTTCCTCCCTAGCAAAAATTGCAGTGTAAAAATTTTCTCTCCTAAAAGATTTAAAACGCTACACAATATACGGAGTTAAGACGTTTAATTAATAACAACTAATGACAATCCACTTCTTAATAAATATATCTCACTATTACAGTCTTTTATTTTTTAGATTTATATAACTCATTCAGACTCACCAGCTTCTGGTGGCCGGTGTTGTTGACGTAACTTTGCTTGGTGTAGTCCCATTTACTGGCCCCGCTAACGACTTTACTTTTACTAGCTTCACTAGAAGAAACAGTAGCCTCGCTAATACCAGAGTTCAACTTCTTGTTTAATAAATTGCTTTCTCCTTGGAACCATACATTGTGACTGCCTTGATTCTTGTTATCTTTAGCAGCCAATGAAATCATCTCGTCTAGTGTCAAGTTCGTGTATAAAGTACCATCTTTTTGTTTCTTCAAAGGAACGTTGATGTTATTATTAGTTGGTGGTTTAACTTCTGCAACTTTAATCTTTCTTCTGCTAACTTTAGCTTTAGGATCTTTTTGTAAAATAGTGCTATTTTTGTTGTTCAAAGAAGGCAGTTTAGGTAGTTCTTTCATCTTACTCTTTTCAACTTCATTGACTATTACAGGTTCTTCCTTCTTGACCACTTGTTTAGGTAAAATATCATTCAAACTAGGACCTTGTTTGATCACTGAGACTGGAATTTTAGTACTACTACCTGCCAACTTTTTCTCAGTGTTAACAGCATTCACCTTTTTCAATGGTTTTGAACCAGGAACAACTTTAACAGGTTGTACAATCTCTGGAGTCTTGGCTTTGGCCTTTTTGTTTCCTTTAGATTTAAATGTGCCCGTCATGACAAAGTCATCTTCTGTGTTATTTCTTCTGTGCATATCACCAGCAGGTTCAAATGATTTAGATGTGACACTGCTCTTTCTGTGTTTGTTAAAGTTTGATATGATTGAGCCCATGTCGCTAAAATCGTCATCATCATTAAAAACAGAGACATAATTTCCTGACAAAGTTTCATTTGACTTGTTGAATGGATTCTTCAAAATTGGCTTGTCATTAACACCTTTCTTTGTTGAAGAGACAGAACTAGATCTCGACATTGCACTAGATTTTGTTCTTATCTTTGGTGTATTAGTATACTCTGATTCTAGAGTAAAGCTTGTGTTAAATGCCAAATTCCATTGCTTCATGTCAGAGCTAAACTGTTTAAACAAAGCTTTATGATCAGGTTTGTTATACCAAGCTTTTTCATCAAAGCGACTACCCAGGTTAACAAGGTTGTTTAAATTACTTTCTAGTTCAGACCATATCTTGAAATTGAAGTTGCTCTTTATTTCAGAAATAACATGTTCATCAGAGAACAACAGTTCGATGTTTAAGAACAAATAGTTACAACATTTCTTGAACAACGCATCTAGTTTGTATAAGTAAGCAGCCATCATGATGACAATAACATTATCTGACTTCATATGATGAGCTAGCAACACACTCTCAACCTTTTTCTTCAACTCAGACATTTGCAAGTAGTCACTTAAACAAAGAAGTTCCAAAGCATTACCAACACTCAAGCTCTCATCACTATTTATAGCTGAAAACTCCAAAAGATGCATACTTTCTAATAAACTCTCTATGGCAACATTGCTGAAGTTACTGAAATCAATCACCCCATTAGCTTCTGAGTTTATAAAAAAGAACTCAAAAAACTTAGAGCTCATTCTCATAATCTCAAGATCACAATTGTATTCCATGCTTTCAGCCTTGATAATTGCATTCCCCTTTCCGTATTTTGACTTAACTAAGGTTTCTAAGTTTTCATGTTTATCAATTTTTAAAATATCAGTCATAATTTTAAAGGTTTTATTGCTCGAGTTGGTGATTTTACCAGTGTATAAACTCAACAGGGCATCTTTCAATGCATTCATATCGTCTATGTTGTCGCTTTTGTAAACCAATGTAGTTTTGTCTATAACTTCAAAAGCATCATGATTGAACAGTAGATTGTTTGGACAAATGAATGATAACACTTGACTGTGTAAGTTAAAGAATGGGTTCTTGTCATATGCCAAGATGCGGATATCAGGAATGTAATGAGCATCAAACTTTCTCTTCATCAATGGTTTATGGAATTTTGTATAGTTGTTATTTTCAAAATCTGTCATTTCTATATTTTTTGATTTCAAACTTTCACTAACTTTCCCATAATCACCATCAGTTTCTTTATCAACTAGATCATACTCTCTTTTCAAAATCATAAAATTGTTACAATCGCCGTCAGAAGCAAAAAAATCCACATCCTTTAAACAGTCATAATACTTCCTTTGTTCAAATCCTTGAGTGCTACCTTTAGTATTCAAATAGAAGTAATCACCATAAAAGTTGATCATCCCACACTTCAAAGACTTGTCATTATTTCCAACATCCAGAACATATTTCTTCTGTAATTCATTGTTAGGTTTAAATAAAATCTTCATAGGCAACTGGAATCTCTGTCTAGTCCACATATTCTCCACGTCCTTGTTCTTCAATTTATCATGGAACATGTAATAATCATCTTCTGACATGGCATTCAAAGTATCATTCAAGTCCAACAATCCTAGGACACCATTCTCAAATTTACAAACAACTTGAGAACCATATTCACCTTTGACATAAAGTTTCTCAACCTTGTTCACACCAGTCATTCTTTCCGATATGAAATTCTTAAAAGATACTTCCTTTTGCCCCAAATTCGGTATGAAGAAATGTAATTCCCTGAATTGGGTCAACACCAAAAGTCCATTATCACCATGAAGGACAATAGTTGCATAATCCAGATGTATGAGTTGTCTGACCTCACCAATCATTTCTGTTGGTAATTGGTACACAAACGGTTTATTCCCCATGAATGATTTATGATTTTTATAATTGACTTCTTTGACTTTAAAAGATTGATTGCCTTGACTTGTAGTTTTTAAAGTAGCTGAATTGTTCTTTGAATTTAGTTCAGATATTCCAAACTGACCAGTATTCAACCCCCAGCATATCAACTCATTCTTGCTGGTTAAGATACATGAGGAAATGTTAGAACAACCTACATTCATGATTATCCCTTTAGCTCCAGACATGCTGCTGGGTGTTGTCGAACATTGTCCGTACTCGTCATCTCCAAAACTTATTAATTGTTGGTTAAGAGTAATTGCAAGGGTGTGTGTATCGGACATAAAGACATGACAGAATTGTTGGGCTGGGTATGGTTCTTCTAAATACTTTTTAAGTTCATAATCCTCGTTTTTCTTCAAATGTGTGCCGTTTTGCTTTTCAATTATCTCACCAAGATGTTTCAACTTCAGAATATACATACGCTTAGAATCATCTATAAGCAATGCTCGTGTTTTGTTCATTTGTATCTTTTGGACATTCAGGTTTTGTAAATTGATCTCCTTGACTGAATCGTTGTTGCTTCCCAGACCAAGTTCCATGTTGATGATTTTCCCAAACACATAAAGCTTGGAAATCAATTCATTCTTGTGTAAACTCTTCAATGTTTTGTTCATGTGGAAATTCTTGTTGTAATACAACTCCAATGGTGTATCACCATCATTATCTCTTATTTTCCAAGGGTTTTTCAAATCAGTCACATTGGCATCATCATTGCTTGCACCTTTTTTATCGTTAAAAGTGACTGTACTTTTCTTCTTCACACTTACAACACTTGTTTTCTTCTTCTTTTTAACTGCTTCATTAAGTAAAAATGCTTTGTGTATGTATCCAGAGTTCAAACATTGGTGTAAAGGGCCGAACCCATTTTCCAAATCCTGGTCAAGGACATCGATGTTTGTTAATTGGAAATCAGCAAGTGGAATGGAGGTAATAACATTAGACAACGTTCTACCTAGATTGTCTCTTTGAGTGTTCTGTTTCACATTCTTAGGCATCGGCAAAGAAGTTACATGTATGTTGTTTGGTTGTGTTCAAATCAGGCCTTCAAGACCTTTACCTGATGGACAATTTTTTAAAAAAAAGGACTAAGGGAACGTTTGCCAAGTTTTCAAATTTTTTGGAGAAAATTAGAAGTTCACGCGTGGGTTGGGAACGTGTTTCTACACAGCCAAGCGTAGTCACTGAAACTTCTATTACCAATTTAATTATATCTGTTTTCTATATATATATAACTGTATAAAACAACTCAGTTCAAACTAAGACTCTTTCGGTTGGCAAGTTTTCAACCTTTAAATCCTCGCTGACACTCTTGGCACCACTCTTAGCCTTGTACTCATCCATGTTCTTGAAGTAGTTGTCGAACAAGTATGAAGTATCTTGAGGACCACCTTTAGCTTCTGGATGGAATTGTGTTGAGTATATTGGTCTTGTTTCATGGATCATACCTTCATTAGTGTTATCGTTCAAATTGACAAAGTATTCCTTGAATCCAAACTTGTTGTTGACCAAACTATCTGTTGAAACAACATACCCGTGATTTTGAGAAGTGATCACACATTGTTGAGTCATTATGTCTAAAGTAGGTATATTATGGGCTCTGTTACCATATTTCATCTTTTCAGTGGTGCATCCAGCAGCCAAACATAACAATTGATGACCTAAACAAATACCAAAGATAGGCAAGTCAACCAACTCCTTGTCGTTTAGAATAGTATGTAAGTTGTTGATGGTTTCGGTACAGTGCTTTGGATCACCTGGACCATTAGAAATGAATATACCGTCGTAGTTCTTGGCTACATTTTGAATTGGGTAGTTGTATGGAACAACAGTGACATTAGCACCTCTGGATACTAAGCATCTGACTATATTTTCTTTAGACCCACAATCTACCAACAAGACATTTTTGGCATTGGAACTATGTGGATATTTAATGTAATATGGCTTTTGAGTGGCTACTACAGAAACTAAGTTTTCCAAACCAGGATCGTAGAAGTCCAATTTCTTGAAATCAATTTCCTTTTGAGAAGTGACTTCAGGATTAGTAACGATACAACCTAGAGTTGAACCTTGTTCTCTTAAATGTTGAACAACTTGTCTGGTATCAACACCACCAACAGCAGCAACACCAGATCTTTCACACCAGTTTTGTAAAGATTCCTTGGCAGTCCAGTGAGAATATTCCCATGCATAATCATTGACAATGATGGCTTTACATTGCAATTTGATGGATTCCATGAACTTCAACAAATTGAATTCATCTTTTTCAGTTTCAGATGGAACACCGTAGTTACCAATCAACGGTTGAGTGAAAACAATGATTTGACCTTTGTATGAAGGATCAGACATGGATTCTGGATATCCCACCAGAGAGGTGGTGAAGACAACTTCACCTGAAATATGTTTATCGGAGTTGTAGCCGAAAGAGTAGCCTTCAAAAGTTGGGCCGTTTTGTATGTGGAAAATAGCTTTATGAGATTCGTTATCGAACATTTCTTATACTTTTTTGATGATTTTTTTTTTGGGGGGTTGGCCAATCTAATACTTCTTTTTAATAATCATGAACAATCTCAATCATCCACACATCTTATATATAACTGAACAGAAGTTGATGAGTTATTCGAATGTCCTTTCCAGACTTTTTTTAAAAAATTGGCTGAAAAAAATTTTCCCGCTATGATCTCATCTCGCTGATTGAAGTAATTTTTCTTCCAGCGCGAAGAGTGTGATTTCAGTCTTAACTAGAGGCGTCGGTGCATTAATCCGACACGGCAAGAGAAGTCAATGGGATCGAGGTTTGATGCTAAAAGAATCGATGATCTTCTTTGAATATATAGTGTTACAATCTTCTGCCAGGCACAGCTAGCAAAATAACCAGCAAGATCACAGCCACAGTCACATACGACAGCAAGGCGATGATCAACTTCTTTTTCAAAATGTACTTTATTCCTGGTTGTTTCTTATAATTGATGAAGGTACCTCCATAAACCAAATTCAACAAGTTCTTGATGAGCTCGGCTTTTTTGCCAAAGCTGTTAAATGTCAATTCCTCACCAACTTTGAAGCTCTTTTCCTTGCCAACTTTCAGCAGGTTGTCTGAATCCGTGTCGTAATCTTGCAATTGGATAAGATCTAAGCAGTATAATGTTAAGTCTAGCTTTAACAATGCTATGTTGATAATCATATAAGTTCCTAATAATATGAAGAACAATGGGATGAGTCTGAATGCTCTGTTTAGTTTCAAAAATACTAAAGTGTAATAAGCCCAGAAGCCTAGCCATACTAGCAAGACACCTATAAATAAGTACTTGACAGAAGTCCTTACTGAATGAATGTTTTTGTATAATATTTCTTTTAAGAACAATGGGTATAGCTCCGAGTCAAGTAAGTTGTATACATTCTTGGCTATGAATGGCAATTGGACATCCAACTCTTCAGAAGGATCCAACTCCATTATAAACTTGTTACTACTTTTTAAAAAATATGTTTGGAATATGGCAGAACTGTTCAGCTTCAGATCCTTGACGTTTATGTCATTGGCTAATAAGGTTATTGTTTGTATGGTATCTAAAGAGTTGTTCTTATCTTGATTAACCAATCGTACGTGGGTTTTATAGTCTATGTAGAAATCTAAAAGATTGATCAATCTGGCATTAGGAGATGTGGCCACAAACTTGTAAAAATTCCAAAGGTTTATTGGTTCAGGACGATCTGGACTTCTGAATATTTCTTTTAGTTCTGGAAGAGCCAAGTTGGGACTTAGTGAGCTTGGCTGGGATGCAGTGGTAGTTTGATTATAGTCATCTATTATATTCCCTTCATCATCTGAAAGATCTGAATCAAAGTTTTCTTGTTCGTCGTTGTTGTTAGAAGTTTGATCTAGCAGATTGTTGGCTTCTGAAACCACCCTTTTTCTGTTGTTTCTGCCGTATGTTTCTATACCATCCATGGAAGTGGTGTACTGAGGTTGTTTGAACAGCATTTATTCTTGTTGTTTTTTAATTGTAATAATTCTCTGGTTTCTTTGTGAACACAAAGCGATTGTTCCAAAGAGGTATTTCAAAAAAAAAAAATGAGCCTTATAGGTGAAATGTTAAAACTCAGCACTCCAAAAAAAATGGGCGAAACGTGTGTAAACAAAGTAAATTTTGGCTGAGCAGTCACGTGTAAATAATCCCCCATTTGTGATTTAGCATCTAATGAAGTGTGTATAAAGATGAAGTCAAAGAGAATTAAAGGTAATATTGTAGCTAATTATAGTTTTGGACAATTACATATTATGCTACTTTCTTGAATGAACCTACATGTCAACTGAAACCATGGTGGTTACAGCAGCAACTATATGAAACTATCTTACATTTAAGATTCGAAACAGTTTTAGTATGTTTTGTTACAAAATCTGGTAGGGGTTTGTAGCAAAGTAAATTTAAAATCATTTATTCATGGACGTTAACTTTGTTTACATCTCTGTATACAAAAGAAGTTGTATTACCTATGTTTGGTATTTTTTTTTTTACTTTTTTTAACTCACATGTAAACTAATAATGCTATTTTTTTAAAAATTGTTCAGATGCACATGTTGACGTTACTACAAGGTGAATTACTTTTCAAAAAAAAAAGGCTCAAAATGTAAACTAAAACCTTAAAATTGACAGTTATTATCATAGTTTTGAAATATATGTCATGATGGTCATTGAGGGAGTATGCTTGTAGCAATCCCCTTTTTTAGTTAAAAAAGAATGCATTATATAAGTCAATTATATAAGTGCCATGAGGAAAATGTATAGGCAAGAATCGCAATAACTTAAAATACCTTGGTATTCCTATATCATAATAGTAGTAAGATAATGATGCTGCTTACTAATGCAAATGAATGGTGCTGGTGACCATTGAAGAAAATGAATGTGATGCGAATGTATGCTAATGAAATGAATATTTTGCTGTTGGTGACATGAACAAAACCATCTTATTAGATGTTTGATACAACCTTTTAAAATAAAGAACTAAATGCTAATATTAATCTGGTATTTTTAAGAGTTTTTCTCTTTATTATTATTTTTGGGGATATTATAACTATATCTCTTGGTTTATAAGAAACAACTTAACAAATAAATTAAAGTTTGTTACCCTCAAAAAATAAAACTTTAAACTAAGAAATAAAAGAAAAAGTTTACAGTTTCATGAAACGAAGCTTAAATAAAATTCTATTTCAGGAAGAGTTCAACTGGTTTGGTTAAAATAGAAACCATGAACTCTAGGTTATTTATTTATTTCGGTCTTGTGCGGGTAAGCAAGAGAAAGTCAACGTTGAAACATCTTGAAATCAAAACGTTAGATGTACAAGCGTCCCAAGACTATCTGATACATGTGTTCAGATATGCTGGACGATCTTATTCATTAAGTTAAAATATCAACAAGCACCCTCAAGAACCGTTTACATTTTGTTTCATGTTGCGCTGGCACCCTTTAAAGGCTGGTGGGATTAAGGAGTTTGATTTTTATGAATTTTCTCTCGTGACACTTAATTTTTCAGCCTCAAAATCTTGAGAAAGAAGCCAAAAGAAAATAAAACTGTGGTACACCATCCAAATTGATAAGTTGTGGTTGATAAAACGTTTACAAACTTGATAATTATAATCTTTATTTTGACACAGATGCCAATCTAATCTGAAGGCAACTTGCTATCAACTAATTTAAGCGAAGAAAGTCGAGTGAAAAATTAAAATTTTTTTAAAAAAGACGTTTAAGGGTATTAAGAGGTTGTCACTTTGTCATATCTAAACGTTTCATGGGTCCTTTCGTGAATTACGATTAGTTTTTGTTTTTTTCATTTTGAAGAAAAACTTCTGTGACATTTCGAGGGAGATAATTGGCGCGACGATCATCACACAGTTTTTAATTTTGGCGTTCCCATCACGTTTTTTGTTCTTATTTCCAGTTTTGTAGCATCTCCACACACAATAGAAACTACCAAATGATGCATCAAGAAAACAACGGTTCAAGCCAATATAAATAATTGCAGTGCATCTTAGAGACTAAGTTGTTGATAGTCTAGATAACTCAGTTCCACCTTGTTGAACTCAATTCCATCATGTTGAACTCATTTACACCCAGGTTGTGTTGATAGTTAATTAAAGTGATACATCTTACATCACTCTCCCTTAATAGCTTTTATTTTTTTTATTTTATATTTTAAAACGAAGGATAATAGTTGGACTGTTATGTCACAACGCCTATTTTTTGTTCAGAGTCCCACACTTTCTGCATGGGTCCCTATTATTACTACAAACAGGTAAGCACACAATATCCGTATCTATTTATAGGTATCTCTTTTTATTTTTTTTTTTACACACGTAAACAGTTTCATGCATGAAGGCTATTGTTCACAGCAACTTGGACAATAGATTTGCAACAAGACTATTAATTCTGGATGCATCTTTTTTGCTGCGTATGCAACTTGGTTTCATAAATGTGTGTGAAAAAAAAAAATCTTGGAAATTTTGGCAAGTTTTTTTTATTATTTTTCGTTGAAGGCTGGGTGCATGAACTAAAAAATTAACAGAAGCTACATCACAC
This sequence comes from Hanseniaspora thailandica (nom. inval.), assembly GCA_030573475.1. Lineage (NCBI taxonomy): Eukaryota > Fungi > Ascomycota > Saccharomycetes > Saccharomycodales > Saccharomycodaceae > Hanseniaspora > Hanseniaspora thailandica (nom. inval.). The sequence continues at coordinate 29,142 of JAJMDF010000240.1, read as the reverse complement.
TCCATATTTTTCTCTAACGTCTTTTTTTGGATGGATGATTTCTGAAATTTGTAATTCATCAGCAAATCTATATAAAACATCGATAAATCTCAATACAGTTAAATCATTGCGACTTTGAAAATAAATGGGCAACTCTTTTATTCAAATTTAATAAACACTTTTGTTTTGTTTCATGAATGAATGTATTAGAATTAAGGTTTGTATATAAACCATTCACACCCTCCTGTCAACAACCTTATTATAATAAATCATTTTTCTCATAACATTATTCATCACAGGTTTGTTTATTCATATTTAAAAAAGGAAAACAAAGAAAAAACCTAAAAGTCATTAACTTTCTTTCTAATTTTACTTCATTCATATACTTATTTAAATATAACTATCATTTCATCATTCAGTAGATCTTTGAATAAAAAAACCAATAACAAAACATAACTATATTAAAGTTGCTGGTTCTTTTAACTTCATTAACAACTTTACTTCATTCTACTGCAACTATACTAAGTCAACCAACTCCGCATTAAACAAAACATTATTATTTGATATAATAATCTTCATTCATTGGTTCACAATTCATTCATTATAAACAACCTTATTTCATCACTTTTTTTTTTACCAATCATTAAAGTCTATTTCATTTACACTTCATTCAAAGAACAATTATTTTCTTACTATAAATCATGAACAAAGTACAAAATATTACAATCAACAGCAGCAATCTTCAATCACTGGATGATTTTGAAGCTGACAACAATTACCTAAACATTCATGGAAGCAAAAGAGAACTGGTTTCTCCAAACATTGAATTCTTTTACAACAACTTCAAGTCTAAAGAATTAGACTACGATTACAACTCCATATTTGTATTAAAGCCAATTTTGAAAAAGACCCCATTTCTGAATTACCTTGTCCAAAGCAGTTCTGGTGAGCACAACTATAAAGATGCTGTTATCTTTGGAACTCAAATTAACATCATCAATGCCATCAAGCAAAGACAAGAAAACTTAGCTTCTGATGGCGACATTGTTGCTGACCTTGCTCTCCCCCTTCCTTGTAACGCTTATGAAACCATCACCATCAAAATCAACACATCTATCAAGAACCAATACATTCACAAGAAATGTTTTGAAGACAATGGTGGGTATTACTACAGCGAAGAAGATTTGAAGAACACTCCAAATGAAGATGTTGAAGAATTCGCCATTATTAATGCTGAGCTTCTCGATGGAGTTAATGAGTATGTCAACAACAAGTCCATTTTCAAAAAGCAAAAGAAAACAGTCAAGAAAGTCAGATTTGTTTAGAATTTGAAAAAGAAAAATTAACAATAAAAACATCTTATTTTGTAACAATAAATTTCATTTAGCCATAAAAAAATGAACAATGTAACTCTTTCTGTGTCAAGTAGTTGACTCCTTTTTTAGTAATATTAAGTATAGACAACCATATTATATATTGAAACCCCCCCTTATAAACACTCACTTTCGTTAAAAAATAATCAATTAATCTTTTTTTACTTAGATATATAGATGTTGGTGCCTACTTGTTCAACCATGATTTTATCTTCAGTAGTCAAATTCAAAACTTGGAGAAACAATTGTGAAACCTCACTCTTGGTCAAACTCTTTGTATTAAACATATCCACAAAATCATTCTTTTCCTCACTAGTCTTAGCCAAGATCATTTCTTGTTGGATATGATCCTTTTCTCTTTGGATTCTCATGCTTGGAGTAGCAGAAGTCAAATACGAACTTTGACTGTTTGAAGTTTTTTCAGTTTGGTTATCGCCAAGGTTGATTGATTCGTTCATTGATCCATGGTCCATCAAGTTGAAATCCTCATTCATGTCTTGTGGTGGTTCTGCTTCTGATTCTTCAACGTTGTCGAATTGTAAAGATAAATCACCTGCATTTTCATCGTCACTTTGAACAATAGAAGTGTTGACATTGGATAGCTTGGTTTTCTTCAATTGTCTTAAATCAATCAACGACATGGTTTGGATATCGTTAAAGGCATAAATTTGTTCCAGTATTCTCTTGTTCACTCTGTTGGTGGTATTCTCCTCATCGCTTACTTCATGATTCACACCCTTCTTCATGGCTTGGATATAGACTCTCTTTGGCAACTCAACTGTTCTGTCTGCAGTAACAACTTGCAAGTTGTAGTTTTTAATAAATCTATTTTGTGGAATACCAAATTGAACCTTCTTTCTGTTTTGTTTTGAAACAGGTGATTCAGGTGGAGTGTTAATGTTCAAATCCATATCATCAAACTCAACCCCATTTTCAGGTTCACTCATGATTCTTGGTTGTTCCAAGGAATAATCGCCATCATCCAACTCATCATCACCGTGATTGTTCAAAATGTCATCATCCTCATCCATCCCTTGATGAAATCCAAATGGATCCTCAACTTGATTACTTTCATTCATGTTCAAATCGTCATTCAAACTAGAAATCCCAGAAACATCAGCCTTATTCAAAAAACTTTCATTTCTACCAAACTCAACATCATCCAAGCTCATGCTAACATTCGTACTGGATTGGGTGTTGTTGTCATATCTTTCATAATTCAACAATGAAGTTCTCTTATCCTTCTTGCCTCTTCCAACTTCAATTTCTTCATCTAGATCATCTAAATCTCCATATTGGAAAAGATTGGTGGCATCCAACATGTCAGGGACTAAAATGTTTTTCTTTTGTTTAGACTTTAAAGTAGTTTTTGTGCTCAAGAACTTGTTGATGTCACCTTTGTTAAGTGAGATTATGTTGTTGATGTCTGAAATAATTCTCTTACTAGTAGCTTCATCTTTGCTGTGGATGTTCAAGTTTTGGGTGTTGGAAATGCTTATACTGTTGGCGTTCATGTCAGTAGAAGTTGTGAAGCTAGTCAAGTTATTTTGACTTTTGAAAACATTTCTCAAGTGAAGAATGGTGCCAGTAACATCATCCAACAGTAACTTGGTCTTGTACTTGTAAATTTGGATAATGTTTGTTAAGTAGATACTGTTGTCTTTTAAGTTGAAGTATTCCTTGTTGCTGGAAATAATCAATTCAATTAACTCAGGAATGTTAGACTTGGAGATTATTTGTTTTTGGTTCTTGTTGGTGATGTTTTTGATACTATTGGTGACACCTAGATCTTTCAGATCAATACCTGTACTAACAGTAGTCATCTTTTTTATATATATATAAGTTATAAGTGTGTGTGGTTTTTTAAGTAATCTTCTTTCAAATCAATGCTATAATAAGTTGCAAAAGGAGGGGTTTTCTCGATAAACAGAAAGAAACGCGTAAAGTTGCGAAAGCAAAAGAAAAATAGAGTGGGAATTTTTTTTTTCTATGACGAATGGCTGTATTCAGGTCACGTGTTAAAAATAGTACGCGTCACCACCAAAAACAGCAATATAGTCAAGATTGAAGCAATCTAAACAACTATAACTAAGAGTGTTGTTATAATGAAAGAAAAAGTAGTAATTATGTGTTTGATGAGTTAAGAAGAACTGGCAATATACAATAGTGATACTGACTTATATAAATGTAAAGTTTCTTATTACCAATATAGTACCCACTTAACTGTACTTATCAATTAATATAAACCTTCCCATTTTCTTAATAAAACAGTTTAAATTGACTCAATGAACTCTTATGCATACAGTTAAGCATATATCACCTCTCATTAAGTTATTGATATTTGATCATCTGCTACTTTAATTATCGGAGATAACCAACCATCAACCCACACTCCAATCTTTTTGTTTTCTCGTAATTCTACCACACATAAAACTCATTTTACATTTTTTTTTTTTTTTGCCACCGTAAAATCATCAAACTCACTAAAAACACCAAACCAATTGCTCTTTACAAAACATGGGTCAAGATATATCAGCCTTGAATGGTGCTGGTAAGAAGAACAACAAAAAGAACGGCAAGCCAAAGTACGAACCTCCTCCAGAATACAAAAACTTGAGACTTAAAGGTAACAAAAAGAAGAAAAACGGCAACAAGAACGATCTTGACTTGCCAAAGATATTGCCAAACACCAGATGTAGATTGAAAAAGCTAAGAATGGAAAGAGTCAAGGATCATTTACTTCTTGAACAAGAGTTCATCACCAACAAGGAACAAATGGATGCCAAGAACAGCAATGATTTGAATGGTCAAGACACAGGTGATTTAGAACTAGATGAAATCGAAGCCATAGCCAAGAATTCAAAAGGTAAAGTGAATGAAGAATTGTTAAAACTTGAAAGCATCAGAGGATCTCCTGTATACATAGGAACTCTTGAGGAAATGGTAGATGACGACCATGCCATCATCACCTCCCCAACCACAGCTGATTACTACGTCTCCATTCTTTCCTTTGTTGACAAAGACTTATTAGAACCAGGTGTCACTGTTCTATTACATCATAAAACCATGGCTATTGTAGGTGTTTTACAAGACAACGCAGATGCCACAGTCAATGCTCTTAAAATCGACAAGTCCCCATTGGAAACCTATCAGGACATTGGTGGGTTGGAACAACAAATCCAAGAAATCAAAGAAGCCGTCGAACTCCCACTCACTCATCCGGAATTGTATGAAGAAATGGGTATCAAACCACCTAAAGGTGTGATTTTGTATGGTGCCCCAGGTACAGGTAAAACTTTGTTGGCCAAGGCTGTGGCAAACCAAACATCAGCCACTTTCTTAAGAATAGTTGGTTCGGAATTGATTCAAAAGTATTTAGGTGATGGTCCGAGATTGGTTAGACAGATTTTCAAGGCTGCTGCTGAAAACGCTCCTTCCATTGTTTTTATAGATGAAATTGATGCCATTGGTACTAAAAGATATGATTCTAATTCAGGTGGTGAAAGAGAAATCCAAAGAACTATGTTGGAGTTGTTGAATCAATTGGATGGGTTCGATGATAGAGGTGACATCAAGGTGATCATGGCCACTAACAAAATAGAATCTTTAGATCCAGCTCTTATTAGACCAGGTAGAATAGATAGAAAAATCTTGTTTGAAAACCCAGACTTGAATACAAAGAAGAAAATTCTTCAAATTCATACTTCTAAGATGACCTTGGCTGAGGATGTCACTTTAGACGCCATAGTCACTTCAAAGGATGATCTTTCAGGTGCTGATATCAAGGCCTTGTGTACCGAAGCAGGTTTGTTGGCTTTAAGAGAAAGAAGAATGCAAGTCACCAAGCAAGACTTTGAAAGTGCTAAAGAAAGAGTATTGAAAAACAAGGTTGAAGAAAACTTAGAAGGTTTATATGTATAATTTTTATTTTTTTTTTAATTCTTTTTCAAGTAACTGATTTTATTATCCTGGAATACACAGAACTCATCTGCCTTCATTATGGACTTGACTTTTTTGTTCTGACACAAGATTTTGTAATAACTTTCGCTCAATTTCTTTTCTATGTCGAAATATTTTTTGAAATCAGGATCGGGGATGTATCTATTCAATTTATTGCTTTTGAAGTCCAAGTATGGATTTCCCACAGCTTGAGCCAAAGTTTTCAAGAATACAGGTTTTCTATCCATTATTTCACTTTGATAGAATTTAGAATAGAACTCTAATGAACTCATTTGGATTTCAATATTAGACATCGTACCCATTCTCATGGTGGCATAATCGTGAGTTTCAGCACTCTTGATAGGATCAAACAAAGCCTCAGCTACATTATTAGCTACAGTGTTTGACAATGTAGATACCATGTTGTATGGATTGTTAGTTACATACAATGCAGCTGAGTAAGCTTCATGGTTGATTGAGGTCTCAACTGTGCTCTTCATTTCCAATAAGGTCTTGTACCACTTATCAGCAAACACCTTGTAGTATAATGCCACTAGCAAAGTGTTCAAGTGTTTGGATTTGTCAACTAATATTACATTTGAATCAACAGTTTTGGCTGGTAATGAATTTTCCAAGTCTGATAGAGGAGTATCCGGTTCAGCCAAGAAAAACTTGTTGTTGGTTATATCATTCAACCCATGACTTACTCTTCTTTGTAAGTTTGGTTGTTGGCCAATAAGCTCATAGAATACTGGAGATGTTAATCTGATTTGATCTCTTGGCCATAAAACCATTCCTGTGTCTTGGAACTTGTCAAAGTTGAACAAGTAATCAGGGTTGACAATAGGTAAATAGCTAGAGTTGATTAATAAAGTTTTTTTGGTGCTAGCTGCTAATAAGGCATATGAATCGTCAATATCTTCTTTATCGGTGAATACTTCCAACTTGTTATCTTCAAAGAAAAGCAATTCATTCAGCTTTGCATCTATTGGGATGGTAACACACTTAGATTTATGTTTTGGATCAGCCTGTTCTAATAGTAGTTCACATCTTTCGAAATCTAAATCAACGAAACGCGGAGGAATGTAAACTTCAATGAAACTGTTACTTCCTAACTCTCTTAAGATACTGACAACACCCATGGCATTTATAGTTTTTTCACCACCAGCAGGAATAACTATACCATTTGCCAAACCATTTCCGAAAAGTTTCATCAAATCGGCATTCATAACCAGATTTTTGACTTGATGGACATATTGGGCGTGTAAATTGTTATTCTTGACTTTATTGATAACATCATCTGAATTAATACAACTAGCTAAGTTTCCTAATACTAATAAAGCATTCTCATCACTGTTTAATATGGATAAATCTTTTGGTAACGAACATTTCAATTTTTTGGTGACGGGTTTTGTCAACAATGGCTCTTTGTTAATCATTAGCTTTAATACTTTTGAAACAAAATTCGATTTATAAGACTGTAAGTTGTCTCCGTTGGCTGGTTCACCATAGAACAAAACATCTTGATCTTCAACTTCCAATCCTTTAAATTCATTCACAATGCTGTGGGCAAGATACAACAATCTATCATTGGGTTTATTCATGATGAAGTTTTCTTGGAGTAAATGTTTATTCATGACTTTTTGCTCTGAAACTGAAAGTTTCATAAATCTATCAAAGAAAAGTTGTTGATCCAAGTCCATTCTTTCTTTTTCAAGTCTCTTGAGTCTATAAGAAGGATCTAAGACATTGTTGCCAAAGAAAAATAGCAGTATGGATACAATACAGCATATTATGAATACTGTAGCTATTTTTAAATTCTTGATGCCATAGTTTTTGATCAGCTTTCTTTTATACTTGTGGATGAATGATTTTCTCTTGACTTCCTCGCCGTCAATGTACAACGGACCTGCCATTATTGGTGTTCTTTTGGTTTTAGAAAAAAGTAACGAATTTGAGTGATTACCAATTTCTAAGAATGTAATAAATTAAAAAAAATTTCTTAAAATTGACATTTCTCCATGTAGATGAGATTATTTCAGCATTTCTTCTATTTATGAAGATTTTTTTTTTTTTTTTGAAGGGAACCCATTAACCGCCTAGGTTGCCATTTTTTCCTTTAAAGGATAATGATAGATTGATATAAAAAAAAGGTAGATGTTTGGTTTTTAATATGTCACAGCAGGTGGTAGTTTATTCTTACTATGATTTAGATCATTAAACTATTATAAAGTCATTTATATATCTCACTCTTGTTAACTCTGTTTTTTTATGAAAGCATCTCTATTTTAAAAAATAGACTTTCTTTTTTTTAAAATTGCTAGACTCACGTGACATGCTCTGCTTTTGAAAACTGTCCAAAATATCTTGGATCTATTCAAAAACAGATACTTAACAGTTTGATTAGAAGCATTTCAACTTTAATAGAAAAGCATATATATAATAATAAAAGATCTGTAGAGTATAAAGAATATCACTCAATACAAAGAACTGTTTTTTTTTAACCTAATATAATAAACGTATTTATTTATTATTTATGGACTATACTCAAAGGTAACTATAAAAAGATATTCCCTGGAAAGGCATAGAACCTAGACTTCTAATCTTCGAAGTCCAGTCTCTGATATAAGAAATATTGAAATAGCTGAAAACATTTGAAAAGGTGATCAGAAAACTATTAGAAACTTTCCTTCTCTCACGAAAGACAAAAAACTTGTCACTTTACAAACAGGCAGCAAAACACAGCATTTTACAACCTATATTTTAAAGTTATCAAAATATACAAAAGAATTATATATTTTTCTCTTTCAAACCCAAGCAAAAATCACCACGAAAATCAAGCGTATTCTTTTCCTATTTTTACAGTAACGCTAAAAAATGTTCTTCCAAAGATGGAAAGAGAGAGTGTCTTGGAGAACCCGTCTGGGTTGGATTCAGCAGAGGTTGATGAACTAGGGATGGTAGTCAATGCAGTGGAAGTGTTTTGAGAAGATGATCTGTTGTGAACCATGATTTATACTGATGTTGCATGGTTGTCATCAATAATATTTTCATAGATATACAACATCTCTTTATACACAGCTTCACATTTTCCCGGTCTAAGAAAATCCTTATCTCTGGAAGAATTGCCCTCCTTACTTTAACAGCGAACGCCACACACTCTTTTTTTGGCTGATAAAGTCTGAAGTTTGTGCCAGACTGCTCAAATTTGGTTGAATGCCGATAACAATCAGTCATTAATCAATTTATAAATATTATTACATATCTTAATCCATATTGAATCCATCCCAAAACGTAGAGAACAGATTGTCCACATCCTTGTTAGTCAGGAAATCCTCCATCGTTCCAACATCTATTCTTTCGACCATGTTTCTTCCATTCCCCATGTTTTCTCCTTTGAACGAAGTCCCATTCGATGTTGATATCATACTAGCTGTTGAATCACTCAATGCAGAGTTTGGCAAATCAGCTGTTTCGGGGTTATAATAATGTTGCAATCTTTCATTACTTTGAGAAAACTTCTGTGGAGATGGCGAAGCTGCTTTTTGTTGCGCATCTCTCTTGTTAAAAGCTTGTAACATTTGACTTGGTGATGGATAGTTCTTAGGACTGGCATTTCTACTCAACTCCATGTTCTTCATGAATGCCTCGGAACCAGGCAATCCTATCTTTGGTAAAGACATTGGAGATCCATGAACACTCAAGTTTGAATTAAACCCAAGCATTCCAGGACTGTCAATTTTGATGGAATTGGTCAAGGCACTCAACTTTGGCAACTTGATGTTATTCTTGTTTCTTGGCTTGCTATTCAAATCCTTAGATGAAGCTGCTCTTGTAATGTCAGACCCCATCTTCTTGAACTTCTTCACTATAGCATCATATCTCTTCTTGTTTCTTGCCAACTGCATATCAGCAATGCTGTCATGTTCAAATAATGTTGTATCAAAAATATAATCTAATTCGTCTTTCAAATCTTCTCTATCTGTAACAAACTCAGGCAATCCTAAGCAGAATTCCTTTAAATTCTCATACTTCATTCCTTGTTGAGCCATGAACAATTGAGATACAATTCTAGTACACAATCTGATTCTATGACTGAAAAGATTGACAAATGAATGAATTCTATGAATGGTGTTCTTTCCATTGTAAATGTCCTTTTTAATCAAGCTTTGATAACACAATCTTAATAGTTTATGAACTTTGATTGTACACAAGAACAAGTCAGTGCTGATATTCTTAGAAAATGCTGATGATGTAGATATGATGTTTGAGTAAGATTTACTAATCACATCAATTGATCTCAAGGATAAAATAGACTTTCCTGATACCATAGAAATACTCAAAGTATTGATCTCATTGTTCAAAACTAATTCACAAACTAAGTCAACATATTCCTTGGATGATTGTATCAATTTAGAGTCTGTGCAAGCCTTTTGAAGTCTTGAAACTAAAGACAGAGTACTGGTTAACATGTATGAACGCATGAAAGAAGCATTCATCAAGTATTTCAATTGGACCAGCAATTCATAATCTGGATCGGCATTTTCATTTGATTTGGCCATCATCAATTTGTACACATTATCAATAATCATTTTGAAAATGGTAGTGAACTTGTTGTAGTATTCAACCTTGGTTAACAATCTCTTCAAACGATCATTGTTAATACTTGGATCCATCTTTATTAAAGTAGTTAAATTGGTGTATTCAGAATTAAACAATACTGAGTTCATGAAATCAGAAGTAATAATGCTACAACTTATGTTCAAGATTTCTAGTTTATCCTCAACTGACAATCCAGTATCAGTAATAATGGTGAACCCCTTGTTTACCAAAAACCATTTTAAATCGCCGACGCTCACAACACCAGCTTTTATGAAAAACTTTGGCAACAAACAAGTAACATGATTTATGTTTATTAATGGTGCATTACCAAATCCTATTTGTATCTTAACATCCCAATAAATGGCCTTCCAAAACAATTTTCTTCTCTTCTCTGCAGAAGCTTCGTCAAGATCCAAATAATTTTCAAACTTGTGAAGACCAATTTCTAATACACATCTTACAAAAGATGACAAAATCTCATAAAACACATTCTTATTCGCAAATGAGAATTGTTGCTCAAATTTGACCAATGTGGATTCAATGAAATCTAAACTTTCAACAGAACAGAATTTAGACTTTTCAGAATAATGAATGGCATTAATTAACAAGATATCCTCAATTTCAAGGAATTTTAAAGAATCTACAAAACGAGAATCCCGTTGACTGCCCTCAGACTCAGCGACGAAGTTCAATGCATGTGGTCTAAAATTATCTTGGTGGACTGATGTGAGCACTACAAAGTATTGGAACAAGGTAGGAGCATAAGAAGATTCATTAACCATTTTGTTCAAGTTTTTATGAGTTTCCTTGAACTTAGGATACTTCTTCAATGTTTCGTTGATCAATGACATTGGCAGCTTTGAGTACAATAACAGCACCTTTTCGGATGTTTTGGAAATCCCATTCAATTCCTCAATCAAATCATTCCCAAAGTACTCAAATGGATCCGTATAAATGTCTATACCCATGTTTCCGCATGATAAATGATATTGTACAAACTTTAGAACCAAGAAAAGTGTGGCTTTCAAATCTCTTTCAGATAAAATCTCAAAGTTTGGGTTCTTGCTGATAATCTCCCTCATCACAGTTTCTAAACCAGGTTTGCAAAAAAATGAATCTGTGTTATACTTACCAAAGAAATTCGGCAAAAACTTCAAAGTTGTTTCCTTGTCATTCCAGTATGAAGCTTTGGCATTTGGGATGATCTCACCAGTAGTAGGGTTCAAATCAAAGGATAAAAATGGATCCAAACATAACTCGTTAAACCCAGAAAACTTTAACAGCTTTGTTTCTATAGAATTGTTGAAATTCTCATTCTCCTCTTCATCTTCAGCTCCATTGACTTCTTGGATTTTTCTCTTATGTAACTTCTTAGTAGATTTCAAAATGTCAAATTTATCTATTGGTACAGTTGTATGCATGGAGTCCGATCTATCATAAGTTTCCTTATCTATAGTTTCTCTCAACTTTTTAACGTCCCAATTGGTATGATCTTTATTATATTGTTGATTCATTTTCATTGATCTCAAGGTTTGTTCTTTGGTCATGATCTCATCGTCCAAACTCTCAACAATCTTCTTCATGGATGATCCTGATGAACTCTGTAGCTTTAAAATCTGGCGCAGTTCATTCACTTTGGTTTTCAGTAGATTGATGCTTTCAATTTCTTTATAGAAATCCTCTTCAGAAAATATACTCGTACTATCATTCAAATAGCTTGATATCTTAGCCTTAGTTTTATAATTCAAATTCTTATGTTTATGACTTGTTGTTTCTTTGATAGGTGGTAAGTCTTGTTCCATTTTTAAATCAATGCTCTCATCCAATATGCTGTCGAATTTTTTAACAGGTGTTGTTGGAGTGCTGTCTTCTGCAGAATTTGACAACATCATATCCTTATCATTTTTCAAAAGATTCTCCTTTTCTCGAACCAATACGTTGTATTCGTCGTCAGTCAAGTATTTGATCAAAGATCTATCAGTTGATCCAGCAAATGGTTCACACCTAGCTTTATAAATCATACAGTTCCCACATGGGTTGATTTCACCGTTGTTTAGATGTAAATGATCAGTGTCGCCAACACACTTTAGTTTTCTGATTCTACATAGCAAACATGATTTTCTTTTGAATGGTTTATTTTCCTTAGGCTTTGGTTGTCTACCCATACTAATTAGTCTTTTTGGTTTATGTGGGGGATGTTTTTCTGTTTGTTTTTAAAAAGAATTAACTAAGACAACCGTTATATAAGTTGGTTTTTAACGGAGAAGGAAGAAAAATTTGCTCCCCCCAAAAAAAAAGAAGAAAATCTCCGCATATTTTTTTTGCGGGTTATCGACGATTAGGTCATGTGATTACAATTTAAATCCGGTATCTATAATAATATGCGTTATAAATAATAAAATATGTTAATAAATGCATACTTTACCCGACTCTTACTATAATTACCCAAATAGGAAGGTCTAAAAAAATTTTTTTCTTTCTTTTTTTTTTTCAGAATAATCTGCTCCCACCTTAGAAATCCATCTCTTCTAAAGGTTAATACTGAAACATCAGTAAATATTCTAAATAGATCACAGTTTAATACAATCAAACCATAAAAAAATAATTCATAATACCAATCATGTCTTCTGATATTGGCCTTAATTTGGCTGACTGGAATCCAGACAGCAGCATCTTGCAAGAAATCAAAACTCAACTTGCAAACAGTATGAATGTTCACGATTCAAACTTAAGACTACAAAGTATAAGCAATTTGGATTCAATGAAGAATGAAAACTTATTAGAGTTTATCAACTACTTATTCTTTATTTTTGTTACTGAAAATACCAACCATGATGTCAAAAGTGCCAGTGGTTTATACTTGAAAAATACCATGTTAGGCATTGAAAGTTTTGAACCAAATAATGGTTTCATCAAGAACAATTTGTTGATTATTTTCAAGAATCCTACATTATACAGTCATTTAGACAAGAACATTAACGGTATTATTATTACCACTGTTTACAGCACATACTTTGCCAAGAAGGGCAGAATGAACAATGATTTCTTAGGTTTACAAATTTTACAAGAGTTGATACAACTTATTGATGCATCTCAAGATCTATATGCCATGAGAACAATCACCAAGATAATGGAAGATTCTTGTGAATACTTAGATTTAAAGTGGATGAATGACACAATCTGTCCATTGAGTATAATCATTCCAAAGATGATCTCATATTTAGAAGATGCTAACATCAACATTAAGATAAAGATAGAAAGTTTGAAATGTATAAATTGTGTCATTCCATTACAAACACAATCATTCCTAACACACATAGATACAGTTTTGAAATTGCTGTTTGAATTGGCAACCAACCAAACTGACTCTTTATTAAGAGAACAATTGTGTATAATCTTCCAAAACTTGTTGGACTTCAGAGCCGATAAATTAGTTGCAAACTTACAAGGGTTGGTCACATTCATGCTTCATTTGATTGAAAACAGTAGAAATGCCAGCAACAACTTTGAAGATGAATATGCCGAAAATGCTGCACTAGAAGCAAGTGATTTCTTATTATCCATGACTTCATCTCCAAGCATTCCTGAACATTTAATCGAACCATACATCAAGGAAATGATTCCTGTATTGATACAAAACTTGATCTTTGATCAAGAAAAGATAGAATATTTAGAAAGCACCAATGATGAAGTTGACAGCAACATTCCTGATAAGGAAGAAGACATCAAACCTACAGTTGGCGTGACCAGCATCACCAAGAAGAAAAAGAAGGATGATGGATCTGGGCATAAACAAGAAAGTTCACAAGATGATGATGACGATGATGAGGATTATTACTGGACTTTGAGAAAGTCATGCGCCAATACTTTGGATTGTTTGACTGAAATGTTCCCAGTTATTGTCACTCAACAAGCCTTCCCACTGATCAAAGATCACATCACCAATCCAACTTGGTACATCAGAGAAGCATCCATCTTGGCATTAGGTTTGTTAAGTGAGGGTATGATAAAGACTGTTCAAGACTTGGACAAGTTGATTCCAATGTTGATCAAGGAATTGAGTGATCCTGTTGCATGTTGTCGTGAGATCACATGTTGGACTTTAAGAAGATTCACTGAATGGATGAGTTTTAAACACCCAGCTTTGATTTTGCAAATATTGAATCCTATTTTGAACCAAACTATATTTGATATCAAAAAAAAGGTTCAAAACTCTGCCATTTCTGCTGTTGCTGACTTCATTCATTACAGTGATGATGAAATTTTTGAAACTTTATTGTCTGAAGAAATTTTGATTAAGTTGAATCAATGTTTAGAAGTTTATCAAAAGAAGAATTTGTTATACCTATACGACACTATACAAACATACTTGGAAAAGAAACAATCATTGGATGAGACTGAATTGAACATCATCATGCCAACTATCATGAAGAGATGGAATGGTCTTTCAGATCAAGATAGAGAACTATGGCCATTGTTGCAATGTCTATCCACCATGTCTGTTGTTTTAGGACACGGCTTTTCTTCTCAAGGTCCAAAGATTTATGAAAGATGTTGCAACATCATAGCTGATTGTTTCAAGCAAGATGCTCTTTACAAAGCCAACATAAACTCTGTGGCTAACAAGGATAGAGTTGAAAAAGACTTCCTATGTGGTTGTTTGGACTTAATTGATGGTTTAGTTCAAGGTCAAGGTGACTTACTAGAACCATTGTTCTTAACCAATGATGACAAGTACAACTTGTTAAGCATATTGAGCACCAGTTTGCAAGATGACGTTCATGAAGTTAGACAATCATCATATGCACTATTAGGTGATCTTCTATTGATGTGTTACGATTCCATCCAAGCTCACCCTCATGCTTTACAAACATTCTTACAAAGTATGTTATTAGAAATGAGACAACAAAAAGAATATTTGGACACTGATGCTAGTATAAACGCATTGGGTAATGCCATGTGGTGCTGTGGTGTCTTCATAGTCAACTTGGATATAAACGATGAACTATTGATCAACTTCCTACAAGCAACTTTGGACTTGTTGAATCAAAATATTGACAGCCAATTGATCAATGATAACTGTTGTGTTATCTTGGGTAAGATCTGTTATAAGAGACCGGAACTACTTTTGACAATGCCACAATTCAAAGAACACTCACAAAGCTTGTTGGATAAGATTTTGAGCACCGGTAAAACTGTTGAAGATCCTGAAGAACAATTGAGTATCGTTGTTGGTATTGCATGTCTACTTCAAGTCAGTTACGGTAAATTGACCTTGACCCAATTCAGCGACTTTGTTGAGACTTTGACAGCTGAAGGGGTAGATATTCCACAATTCAAAAACGAGATATACAGTGTCATTATGAACCATCAAGATCTTGTACCACAACTGTCTCCTGAGCTTGTGAACTTCATCAACAGTTTGTAAAAGAATAGAGTTTAATTAATATGTAAAGTTTTTTATTATTTTTTTAGCATTAATATATTCAAAGGTTAATTGATGTTCCATAAGTGAAATGATGTGACAAACTACTCTATTTATAGAGTCTGAAGTCTTCAACAAAGAATCGCTGTATGCCATTTTTCAAATTTAAAAATTTGCCGAAATTCATATCAGTTCTCGGCAAGCACCGAATTCCAAAAAAAAAAAGTTTTTGCTGCTTATCGCAAAAGAAATTTGAAAAAACGACTTCATTTTCATATTTGTAGTCACCTAATTTTTAGAAACTGTCAACATCTCTTTGAATATGTAAACCACCAAAAAATTTTGTTTAGTCCAAAAACCAGCATTATCAACAAACAAATGTCATCAGAAGAATTAAAAACTATCCATTGTGATAGGATCTTCTACGATAACAAACTTCAACCCGGGTTTTTAACATACTCCATATCTTCCGGAAAGATCATATCTATAACCAAAGAAGAACCTTTAATCAAGGCCAAAATATACCACAAGGAAAGTCTATCCCCTTCTCAGCTGATAATTCCTGGAATCATCGATCCACACGTCCACTTGAACGAACCTGGTAGAACATCATGGGAAGGTTTCCTAACAGGAACCAAAAGTGCTGTTTCTGGAGGAATCACCACATTGGTGGACATGCCATTGAATGCATTACCCCCAACCACCACTCTTAAAAACATGAAGATCAAAATGGAGGCGATTAATGAAACTGAAAATGGAAAGAATAAACTATACAGCGACTTAGGTCTTTGGGGAGGCTTGATTCCTAGTAACTTGGATGATTTGGAGGATTTGATTAAAAATGGGGTTAGAGGGTTCAAAGGGTTTTTGATTGATTCGGGTGTTCCTGAATTCCCAATGGTGGGAGAAGAATATATAGGAAGGGTATTTGACAAAATCTTGGATATCCAAACAAGATTGATGAATACTGCTGATGATAAATACAACGCCATAGATGAGATTGTGTTGTTGTTCCATGCTGAGTTTGATACACACAGTGACGACGGTAGTGGGATTGTTGCAGGATGTTGTACCGGACAACAAAAGTTTGTATCAAAGACACACGTTAATAGTGATAAAGATCCAAAGAAGTACGATACATTCTTGGAGAGCAGACCTGACGAATTTGAGTTTGAAGCCATAAGCAAAATCATAAAACAAATGGAAATGTGTGTTAAAAGAAATGGGTCCTGTCCAAAAGTGCATGTAGTTCATCTTTCATCTGCAAAGTGTTTATCCATAGTCAAAGAAGCAAAAGTCATCAAAGGCTTGCCAATCACTTGTGAAACATGTTTCCACTATCTGGTTCTGGAAAGCGAGCAAATCCCAGATGGTAAAACCATTTATAAGTGCTGTCCGCCTATAAGAAGCAATGAGAATAGAAAGCATATATGGGATGCATTGATGACTGGTGTTATATCAACTGTTGTGTCAGATCACTCTCCATGTACTTCAGACTTGAAGAATTTGGAAAAAGGAGACTTCATGGATTGCTGGGGTGGTGTATGTTCCGTTGGATTAGGATTACACCTGCTATATACCACATTTGTGAGGGAATATCCGCAGATAGCTTCTGAAAACATTTGGAAACATATTTGTAATTGGATTTGTGAAAACCCTAGTAAACAAATTGGATTCCAAACATTCAAGGGCTTCCTAAAGCCAGGGTATGATGCTGATTTTGTTATCATTGATGATTCAAAGAAATTTGTTATAGATAATGAGAAAACTTACTTTAAAAATAAACTAACCCCTTATCAAGGATTTGAAAGTGCATGTACTGTCATGAGAACAGTGCTTAGAGGTATCAATGTTTATTCTGAAGCAGAAGGTCATATAAGTGATCCAATAGGGCAATGCATTGTTTAATTATTTATTTTATTTTTTTAAAATCTTTTTTGGTATTTACCTTGTCTATTCATGTTTCTTGTGAACAAGTACTTCACAAGAGTTACTTGAACAAAACAAACTAGTGTTATTATTAATAAACTCCCAAAAGAGAACCAATTTATTCTGCTTAATGTGCTCTCCACAGTCTTCAAATTTCTGGCGTTTCTTACTCTATAATAATCCAAGTTTGATCTTAAACTGGATACTTGGTGCTCTAGATTCTCAATCAATGACCTTAGTTTATCATCCACAGCTAAGTCGTTTATCTGTTTAAGTGACACAACAGAGTCATCTACTAGTGGATCTATAACATACTCGCTCATATCTTTATCAATGTCATGATATGAACTTGTTGTACAATCAGCAGTGATATCAAAATCAAGAATTTTATGTTTTCTAGAAATAAAGCAAATCTTGTACTCACCCTTTTCATCTGCAGTGAATTGCCATTCTCCAATTCTTTGGTCTGTTTTTGTCATTAATCTGACTTGTCTTTCGTTCTCCCCATCGCTCTTGGGTTTGAGTATTCTTTGATTGTCAGGTAATGTATCTGAAGGCAGGTAGTATATTGAGTAGTCTAAAAATTCATCATCATATGCCCAGTCCTGTATGTTAAAGTAGTATTTAATCAAACATTCTTTGATGGGTACTTCTATGTATAAGCATTGTTCTGTTCCAGGAAACAAGTCAAGTGTCAACGGTGAGGATTTGGATATACTTGTGAGTAGAGATATAAATGCAATGCTGGTTGGTAAACTCAGTTTCATTATTTGATATATATACAGTTGGGTTAGATTTTTGGTCTTATAAGCACTCTTTCTTTCATTCAATTTGCTGAATCGCCACATTGGCAAAACGCGCTTAACTTTTTTTCCAGACACAAACACGTAAACTTTTTTGCCGCATCAAAGGAGAAATTTCTCCTACGCTTAAAATCATTGGAAATTGGAATTCTGTTTACACTTGAAGCTTGGCCAATACGCGTCAAATAAGAAATTAAGAACCCCATAGCCACACTCTGTTAGAGATAATTGATATATAGCATTTGCTTATAAGTAATGGACTCCTCTAGTCAGCTAAATTCGAATAAGAGATCATCAATAATACACAATGTTGAACCATCCAAAGATATCAAAACAAGAATCATAAATAGTGAAGATCGATACAATTCACCATCTAAGAAACAAAAAACTAAGAGGATATTGGATGAACTTCTTACACACGAGGAAAGTGACGATACTGATGATTCTTCAGACCCAGAGAACAAGAGTTCATCTCAAAAGAATCCAGATATAGAAAAGATAAACCAAAACTTTCCTGAAGTTATAGAGAAGGGATATGTTTTGATCAAGAATATAGGTGAGGGTACTTTCTCCAAAGTTTACAAAGCCAAGCATACCAAAGAAAAGACTACCCGTCAACAAAAGCTACTCCCTTTAGATGAAAGAATGGTTGCCATTAAGTTCATAAATGTGACTTCGTCAGCCTCCAGAATATTAAACGAATTGAATATAGTGAAAAACTTATCAAACCATCCAAACGTGGCACCTTTGTATGATGTATTAAGATATCAAGATCAAATTGCCATGGTCATTCCATATTACCACAACGACGAATTCAGGGAGTATTTCAAGTACTTGCCGATAAATGGGATTAAGACATACATAGCACAACTTTTGAAAGCGCTGACATACCTCCACTCAAAAGGGATCATACATAGAGACATAAAGCCAAACAACTTCTTGTTTGATGTGAGAAAGGGAAAAGGTGTGTTAGTGGACTTTGGGTTAGCGGAAAAAGAACACCAAGGTCGTGTAGTCAATGGGAAGTTGCATGTATGTCAGTGTAAACAAACAGCATTGATCAACAGTAGAGGAAGTGGATTATCGAGTCTGAGTGGAGGGGCTAGTAATAAGAATTTTGTGGTGTCAGAAAAAATGTATTTGGAACTGACAAAGTCTATGCCTCATAACGAAACAAGAATGACTTTGAGAGTTAGTAGAGCCGGTACTAGAGGCTTTAGAGCTCCTGAGGTGTTGCTAAACTGTTGCTCACAAACTTGTAAAATTGATATATGGTCAGTTGGAGTTATACTTCTATGTTTTATCACAAGAAGATTTCCAATTTTCCAGTCGTATGATGATGTTGAGTCATTATTGGAATTGGCATTGATATTCGGTATTGATACTTTAAAGAGAATTAGTGATTTACATGGATTAGGAATCAAGATGAATACAGATAAATATCTGAATATGAAACCAAAAGGTTATGAATCTGTTTACTCTAGAACTACAGAATCAGCATCAAATGCCAGTCCTTTGGAAAATTTTGTATTTGATATGATAATGATGGATATTGAAGAAGGAACTTTACCATTCCACTCACCTGCATTTGATACATTGAAGTTCTTGGATAAAGCTTATTGGAATGAATTCTCAGTAATGAAACAAACCCCGCAAGCATTTAATAATAAAAGAAATTACTTTAAAAATAGTTTGAAAGAGCATAAAAAAATGTTTAATGTGTTGAAGGCATGTTTAAACTGGGATTCAAATGAGAGAAACAGCGCCAAAGAATTATTAACAATGAGATGGTTTGAAAGTGAAGAATAATAAATCAATTTACAACTTCTTTATATACACAAACATTTTAGAAAGATGATAACATCATTTACTTAGAAGACGTAAGGAATCAAAAAGGCCTTTTTGGTGCCGTATTTTTTATTCTTCTTCATGGCCCACAAGTACATTTGGGTGGAAGAAACTAATAAGAATAAAACAGCAAACAAGTTGAAATCAAAGGTTAAAGTAACCATAACCCAGGACAAAACTTCGAAAGTGTAATTAGGAGAAACCAAAACCTTGAATAAGCCTTCGTTGATTGGTTTTCTTTCCTTAATACCCTTCTTCAACAACTCATCACCAACAAGTCTCAACTTGACATGACACAAGAAGTTGTATAGTTCAAACATGGCAAACAATCCCCAAGAATAGATAGGTCTGGCTTGAAGGTCTAAGCCCAAGTTGAAACCATAACCCAAGTATCCCAAACCTATCAATCCATTCAAGATCCAGTAGTGGAAGGAATTCTTGAAGACGTTGAATAATGGCATGGTGGCATTGGAGAATGAGTGAACAAATATACTTTCAAACTCTCTTTTGGCGTAATGGATCAAATGCATGTAGTAAACGGTCTTGGATGTGTTTGGGTTGATGACCTTGTTGCTAGGTGGGTAATATAAGGATAATTGGTATAAGATTGTGTGAATCAATATAGGACCGAAGTATTCAATCATGAATACCAATCTCCATGAAATTTGAGGACCTAAGTCTTTGATGTAGACATCTTGAGAGATGTTAGACAAGTCATCAGCTAATGGGACTTGTTTATCTTTGGATAAAACAGTTAATCTGATTCTATTTGGGTTTATTTTGGATTTGTAAGATTCTAGGACATGGTTGGTTAAGTCCTTGACGGACTTGATGGAACCAGAGTTGTAAGATACAACAGTATCTTTTCTAAAAGCCTTTTTGGAACGAGTCTTGATGTTAATTTCACTTAGAGACATTGTAATTGGTGTGGTTATTTGTGTTTATGAAAAATTACAAGTTTAACGCGTTAACTTCCAAGTGGTGTCTTCATGAGATAGATTTTTTCCCAAAATTTTCAACTTTTTTTACAGCTAAAAACAGACTTTTTAGATATAAATCTGACAAGTTTGATTATGGATAACGGTAAAAGCCAATACTAAACAGATCAAATAGAGCAGTGTTGATATTCATAAATAATAACAAAAAATGAGTGATGAAATAAAGGAAATAGTAGATGCTTTACCAGAATTAGAGTCTATCTTTAATGATCTAAATCAGATGGATAGTGTGGTTGAAAGTACGGAGAAGAAGCTCAATAGAACTGAAGAATTGATGGCACAACTGAAAGAACAACTACAGGAGCTGAAAGGTGCTATACCAGCTGCTGAAGAAGAGATAAATAAGATAGGTGGGGCTGCTTCTAAGGAATAGAAAATCTTATTTTTAGCTTTGATTATGTTATAAAAGAATTTTCAATTTATTTTTTAAGTAGTCACGTGTTGATCATGTGATGATCACGTTTTTATATATCAACTCCAGAGGTGAAAAACGTTTCTTTTTTTTTGAAATTTAAGGCTAAACTGCTGTTTTTGCCATTTTAGGACACCACTTACCCAATTAGGAAATTGGGTAAAATTTTTTTGGCGCAGAAAAAAAAATTCACTATAAGTTTTCTAAGCCAAATTCCCATACACCAGCAACTTTGCCATAGTTTCTTTTTTTTTCACTAGCAACTTTTCAACTTCAATTTCTTTTTTTGAAAATGTAAAGTCTTCACTGTTTTTTTATCAGATCTGATAATGTTAACAGAAAGATAGTATTCACAAGTTTAAAACCAAACTTAGTTTAAATATATTATAAACAAATACATTCCAACAAAGTTTTTTTTATTAGAAAGAATATCCTAATTAAATTTTATTAAATAGATCACATCAGTCAGATTAACGAATAAAGAAATAATTTTATACTTCAGTACAAAGTTTCAACTCCATATTCATACAAACTAATTAATCTCACACATTTAACAAAATTTACATCAACAGTTTTTTTCCAATTAATCAGAATAATATAATCATATAAATATCATAAACATGTCATTCAGACCAGGTTCAAGAGGTGGTGCCAGAGGTGGCTCCAGAGGTGGTAGAGGCGGTGCCAGAGGTGGTTCCAGAGGTGGCTTCTCCGGTGGTAGAGGTGGCTCAAGAGGTGGCTTCTCCGGTGGTAGAGGCGGTGCCAGAGGTGGTAGAGGTGGTGCTAGAGGTGGTTCCAGAGGTGGAAGAGGTGGTGCCAGAGGTGGTGCTGCTGGTGGTCCAAAGGGTGGTAACAAGGTTGTCATCGAACCACACAAGTTCGGTGGTGTTTACATCGCCAGAGGTAAAGAAGATTTGTTAGTCACCAAGAACATGGCCCCAGGTGAATCCGTTTACGGTGAAAAGAGAATATCCGTTGAAGAACCAAGCAAAGAAGAAGGTGTCCCAGCCACCAAGGTTGAATACAGAGTTTGGAATCCTTTCAGATCCAAATTGGCTGCCGGTATCATGGGTGGTTTAGACGAATTATTCATTGGGCCAGGTAAGAAGGTCTTATACTTAGGTGCTGCTTCCGGTACTTCTGTTTCCCACGTTTCTGATATCGTCGGTCCAGAAGGTATAGTTTACGCCGTTGAATTCTCCGCCAGACCAGGTAGAGAATTGATCTCCATGGCCAAGAAGAGACCAAATGTCATTCCTATCGTTGAAGATGCCAGACACCCACAAAAATACAGAATGTTATTAGGTATGGTTGACTGTGTCTTTGCTGATGTTGCCCAACCTGATCAAGCCAGAATCATTGCCTTAAACTCTCACATGTTCTTAAAGGACCAAGGTGGTGTTGTTATATCCATTAAGGCCAATTGTATCGACTCCACTGTTGATGCCGAAACCGTTTTCTCTAGAGAAGTTCAAAAATTAAGAGAAGAAAAGATCAAGCCATTAGAACAATTAACTTTAGAACCTTATGAAAGAGATCATTGTATCGTTATCGGTAAATACTTCAGAGGTGGTATCAATTAAATTATAGGTTAACAATTTTAAATAAATAAAAAAAGAAATAGATACAGATATAACAATTTTAGATTATTAGTTTTTTTTTTACTAACTTAGAAGAATCATAAGTGCAAATGAAGTGTTTTCAGGAGAACCCTCCTTGTATCATTATATAATTTACATAGCACTTCTATATTATACAATAATTATGTGTTTTACTTTGAAATCTTTATCATCATTTAACTATTAATGATTTAAAATAATGCAACAATTTTTTTGTTTTAAAAAAAAAAAATAATAAAATCAATTGTCTAGTACATAGTTTATATAAATCAATCGTCTTCTTCTCTTCTGTCCTTACCCCACTTGATAACCTGACCTTCATTGTCATCAGGATCGCTGACGACATTGGCATGGGAAGAATGGACAGAATCAACTACAACATCACTGTCTGGTTTGACTTGAGAGCTGGAATCAGTGTTATCAACATTTTCCTCGCTTAAATTCTTCTTCAAGTACTCACTGAACTTAGGTTCGTTTCTTGGTTGGACTTTGTTTAAACTAAGAGATTCGGAATTGTCTTTGGAAACACTACCAGAATCAGCCTTATCACTATTGTATTTCAGGTTAAAGATGTTACCACCTTTTTTGGATGATTTCTTACCTGAAGTGTTAGTTCTGACTTTGGATCTTGATCTTGATCTGGTTCTACCTTTAGATTCAGTAGAGAACCATGACTTGATAGAAGTCATAGAACCTCTTCTTTTGTTTCTACCTCTTGGTGCAGATTGAGATTCTAAATCAGTAGTGTCAATGGTAGTTTCATTGTCGCCATCTTCGTCACTCTTGTAGCTACCTTCAGAAGAAGTGGAGCCATAAGACTGAGAGTACTCATCTTGAACAATAACAGTTTTGTTTAAACCATGAATAGTAATAATTTCTTCACTGATACCATTGGCATCACCTAAAGATTTGCTCTTTCTGTGGATGTGCAATTCATCATCTTCATCAACAGGAACGGCTAAATGAACAACGTTGTCTGGACTGTTCCCAGTACTGGCATGACCAGTGCTATCAACAACAGTCTTATTATTCGGAAGAACAGTGTAAGAAGATTTATAATTTTTCAAGTCAGAAGAGGAAGTATTAATATTTTCGGAGTCACAATTCAACTTGGTCTTACTATCGCTTGAGCTGTGAATGAATTCATGTTCAGCAATAGAACCAGAATTCAAAGTCTTCAGAAGGGGTTCAGTTTCATCTTGGATTTCTTCACCAATCATTTCTTCCATGATATCTTCCAAAGTAACAACACCAACACAACCTTGTTCCAAACCAGGGGTTTGAGAAATCAAACACATATGAGATTTACCCATTTGGA
Organism: Hanseniaspora thailandica (nom. inval.); assembly: GCA_030573475.1. Classification (NCBI taxonomy): domain Eukaryota; kingdom Fungi; phylum Ascomycota; class Saccharomycetes; order Saccharomycodales; family Saccharomycodaceae; genus Hanseniaspora; species Hanseniaspora thailandica (nom. inval.). The sequence goes on along the minus strand of JAJMDF010000240.1, from coordinate 4,897 downwards.
AATAGTTCAACATATTCAAACATGAGGTTGTCGGTAGAGTTTCAGGCAAAGTCTTCAATGGGAATTCAGAAATACAAACTTCATCCATAGGATCGTAAGTGATCAATTGCTTGACAAGTAACATACCCTTGAAATTGTTTGGGTTTTCAGAGTCGTAAACTGGAATTCTGGAGTGTCCTAAGTTCTTCAATTCAGTCAATAAGTCTTCATTTAAGATACTTTTGTCACTTAAGCTGTAAACATTTTCCATAGGAGTCATGACATCAGCAACTGATTTTTGTTTCAAATCAAGAACGGAAGAGATAATCAAAATTTCATCATTTGTTAAACCATTTCTGGTGTTAATATCAGAGTGCAAAGAGACTAAAGTTTTCAAACCAGATTTTTCATAAGTGTTACCATGAGGTTCACCTAAGACATAATCTAATAATAAAGCAATTGGTTTAGAAATAGGATATAGCAATAACCCCAAACCTTCGACGTAAGGGGAGAAAAAGGCACCAATGGATAATCCGAATTTGACACATAAAGATTGAGGAATGATTTCACCAAATATGATGACGAAGATGGAGGAAGCAACAACAGCAGTGACACCACCACCAGCAATTCTATCCAAAACAATCGGTAGTGTTTCATTGGTGATAACATTACACAAAAGCAAAGTAACCAAAACTAAATGTTTACCCCTTCTTTTAAACATGTTTAAGATTCTGCGGGCTTGCTTGGATTGAGCAGGGGTACCAGAGGTGGTCAAGACTTGAAGGTAGATTTCATCTTGGTTCATGATACCAATGGTCAAACCGGCAAAGATACCACCCAACAAGATCAACAAGGCAGACAACAAGACGTAGACTGCAAATTGACCATTGCCGGGCTTAATTTCTGAACTTCTTTTTGTGATGTTAGATTCGTTTGATGATAGGATTTTTCTTAAAGTGTATATGAGCATTAAATATGGTTATTGAACTATATTACCTCTTTGTAAGACTTAAAATTGGATTGATTAAAGAACATTTCTTTCATCAAACAGCTATAATCATATGTCCTATTCATACCAAAGAGTGGAACTGTGATGATACCCAAAAAAAACTCAAAGCCACATTCCCCCGTACACTTAAGGATATTCACACACCAAAAAAAATACGTGATTGCAATTCCACAACCTTCCAAGTTGATGTTTCCATGGCTTAAAATACATGAGGCTTGGCACAAATGATTATTTCTGGAGAGTTCTTTTAAAGATCAAAACATGGGGCTATTATTAAGTGAATGGTTATTTCAAACCATAAAAAAAGTTTAACCTAGTCTGTTTATAAGACCATTCAACAGTGCCTGGTTATTTGGATTATACTAGCCGTTCAATTTTATCTCTTTTTTTCAAATTTAGAAACTCCGAATATCTCCAACCACGTGCACCTTTCACTCCTAAACAGCGACTAACAATATGCTATCAAGCTGTCATCATTGACTCCTTAACCATTACTAAATTGTAATAAAACGGCTACTCTTAGCCATCAGCTTATTAAAGTTAATATTAAAACAAAAAAAAATACATATACTCCTTATTCCCAGTCAAAGTTGAACTCGAAGTTTGTGTTTGGATTACTTCCGTTGTTGCCTGTATTTCCCTCCCCATTCTGATTGTTCGTGTTGGCTGAGGAAGTGCCATTACTGTTTCCGTTCAATGGCATTCCCAAATCCAAATTCAAATCAAGATTATCCAAATTGAAATCATTCAAGTTCAAATCACCCATGACATCATTATTCGAATTAATAGTGTTGCCCTTTGCTTCGTTATTTTGATTGTTGTTTGCTAATGTATCACCCAAGTTGTTGTCCAGTTCAAACATAGACAAGTCTATACCAAAATCGTTCATTGGATCAACTGCATTGTTTGTGTTATTGTTATTATTGTTACCAGATTGGGCTCCGTTGTTGTTTCCATTGCTACTTGAATTGGTATTATATGAGGTGGTGTTATTACCACCAAGATTGAAATTGTTCATGTTGTTTGTATCCATCTTGTTAGAGAAGTTATCAGTGAAATCTGAACCTATGTTCATCAAAAAATCATTGTCTATAGCATTATTGTTGTTATTGTTCACAGATAGTGATTGGTTTTGTATTGGCTTTATAGGTGCTTGTTTCTCATTCAATGAGTTTTGTTCACTAATCATTTGTGCATTTCTTTCGTTTTCTATTATTTCCTGTTTTCTTTGTTCCTTGAACACTTTTTCCTTCTGTACTAAATATTCCTTGAAGTTGTTTAAAGTCACATCAAGTTCATCAAGAACCTCATAAAACTCTGAAGTATTTACTGTATACTTTGAATTTCCTTTTAGAAATACGTGATTTGTGTTGTATCTGTTAAGAAGACTTGATTTTTGTCTAGCTATCAAACCCTCATTTAAGGGTCTGAATAGATTTTCATGGAACGTTCTATCTAAAGCAGAGTAGTAAATCTTTTTTGAGTTTGGCAAAGTGTTATCTATTTTTTCCAAATTTTGCGTATTCATTTATTATATGTTATAAAGTGGTTTTGGTTCTTTGGAGGAGATGTTGATTCTTCTTGTATGATCATAACTTGATCGAAATATCATCCAGAGGAAAAAAAACTATGGGGGAGATTGCCAAAACACGCCAAACGTGTTTTTTACCAGTTGGGATATTTGTTTGGCAAATTGGGGTAAATAAAAGTTATAATTGGTGATAAATCGTAGAACATCTAGTAGAAATCTATTATATGTTTACAGACATAAACTTTACAATTATATCTATATTTTCTACTACTTAAAGCTAACATTTACTTTAACTGTCAACTGAAATATTGCATTCTTTTACTGCAATGTTGGTTGGATTTCGGATATAGGCAATTTTTCACTCTTGCGAAGTTACACCTAAAGGCCTTACGAGATTTTCCTGTGATATGTTCAAATAAATGCTCAAATTTCATCAAATAGTCAGCAAACACCAACCACAAACATGCAAAATAATAAAGCACATGCTGATGAGATCAACATCTATGGTAGATTGCTTCAATACATAAGTCTTGAAGAAGATACTCTAGATCCAAACTCTACAGTAATCTCTTCCAACGATAAAAAGTTTTTGAGCACCAAAAACAAAGGTAACAATTTAATTTCCAAATTAACCACATCCATAATTGACATCAAAAATGACACCTCAGATGTAAATATAGCCAAAGTCTTGAAGGAAATCAATGAAAATGTTTTGAAATTGGAAGTAAAAGAAGAAATGACTTCACAAACTAATAAGATGGTCTTGACTAATACAATCCCATGGGATGACTCAAGATTATCATTGACTATTATAGAAAGCTTATTCAAGCATATTAGAGAATTGACTGGACATGGTGAATACTTTGAAATATTCCAATACTTAAGAATTAAAAAATTGGGCATGAAAAGAGGATTTGAAGAAGAGGAGTTCAGAGATTTGCTGCAATACAGAACATTTGACATCTTAGAAGCTTTGAAAATGACTCTATCGGACAAGTCAAAGAAGTTCTGGAGTATGACTTTAATTTTAAGTATGAAATCATTGAAAATGTTTGATACACTAGAAGAATTTGATAAGTTGATCTACTGGCAATCTGCAGATGAAAAATCTTTGATAACTCAACTTTTGGAATCATTCAGCAAAACCGATTTTGTCAGCTTCACTGAAAATGAGCTAATCATTTATGCAAAGTTCATGTTAATGAATAAGTATTACAATATTGTTATTGAACTTATTGAAAAGGATATTGCTGCAAAGTCTGGTAACATCAATTTATACTTGAAAAACATAATTGTTGAAGCTTGTGAAAATATTGATGACCACAAAATTATAGAAAGAATTTATCGTTCCTTGCTAATTAGTTTGAACGACTATCAAGTATTGAAAAAGTATGTTGATGTATTAATTCAACAGGGTATTTCTAAATCAAAGATTATAGATGAATACTTAAATACTAATTTTAAGCATTTCATAAGCACTAGAAACTTTAAACTAATAAAGGTCTACCTTGATTACAAGTTTTATTCCGAAACTCAGTCTTATGATAACCTTGAAAACTACTTGAAATCATACTATGATAAGCCATGTGCTTACCCAGATTTAAAGAGCTTAGTGCCAAAAGAGGTATTAATTGAATGTTTAAACAAATTTGAATCTTGTCCTGAAAGAGATTTCACTATTTACAAATTGAATGGATTCAATGATGAAGGTTTAGACAACTTAAATAAGGCTGTTGACTACAAAGAACATAACCTTGTTACAGACTTAGACAATTTAAAACTAGAAACCATAGATAAGTCCGAGACTACCCATAAGTTCAAGTTGATGAACATGATATACTTGAACAGTTTAGGTCTTTATTCTTTAGCAAAGAAGTCTTACACTGATTTAAGCATCAAGAATGTTCAACAAGCCAGTTTGAACCATTTGATCAATGACATAATCCCAACCAATCAACAATCCAGTGATTTAGATTTCACATTCGATGAATTAGATAACTACGGATACGTTTTGTCACTTACTCTGGAAAAGGGTAATTACTCCAAGTTCCATGGATTACTAGAGTTCATGTTGAATTTAGGTAACTCCAATGTGTTGATGTACAAACAACTCCACTTCATACAAAAACAAAGATTCTTTGGTAACAACAAAAATTATAGAACACAGTTTATCAGCACTGTTGTTTCAATGTTGAAATATGGTATAGCCGACACTAAGGACTCCACTTTGCCTGTTCCTACTGTTATGATCAATAGATGGGATTTCTCTAGTAATACCAACGAGCTGTGGAAGAACATTTACTTGGAACTATTAATATTAAAGGGATTGGATAATGGAAGTTTGAAATACGAGCATTTATTGATCCAAGTTAAACAAA
>JAJMDF010000239.1:0-83495 GCA_030573475.1 Hanseniaspora thailandica (nom. inval.) | reverse complement strand
AATGGTTGTGGCGGGATCAATCTTTGAATCTTGTTGACTTTTCTTGGTTGCTTTTCAGTATCTGTTGTCTTCTTGGCAATGACTGATCCTAATAATGAACTAGGGATGTATAATATTAGCCATATAGGAATGAATACCAGTAATATCTTCAGTGGTATTACTGAAGGGGAGTGAATATGAGAAGGTAGTTTAATCACATTGGTGATGTTTGTTGAAAGCAGCAACATGAACACAAATACTGGTACCAAACAACAATTCAAAGTCATATTTCTCTTAAACAATCTACCTTCATACATCAAATACAACTTCATTGATGTAAATGATGTAACAAATGGCAACATTGAAAAAACCAAAATAGTCACAGTGACCAAAAGACCTCTATCCCCAATAGACAACAATCCTGAAGCACCTAAGAAACTGATGATCAATGCTGTTACCATGGCATGTATACCAGACCCAACTAAAGTACAAAGCAAAGATAATCTGTTTGGTTGTCTATAAATGTCACCCAACAAAAGTTTCCACCCCTGATCCTCGTCAAATTCCATGTCCAAAGTCTTTTCTATACTGCTTTGTTGTTTGTATTTGTTCATGTTCCACATGACAAGTTTATAAATGGTTAAACTTAAAACAAGGTTTATACCTAAAAGAATCAAAATGTTATTCCAGTCGTTGGATATAATCATCTTTTGTAAAGCCAAGTACTTATCCCATCTGTTCTTGTAGACTATGGTTTTGTTTTCAACATACTTGATGGAGATGGTGTAGTCAATGTCCGTTTCTTTATCCAACAGAAGTTCTTTAGGTTGACCAGTGAATGAGCAATAAGTCTTTTTAGATTTCTTAGTATCTTTATATTCGTTTCTGTGAATACTGTAAGGGGTGATGTGAGCAGCAACAATGACATACTCAGTGTTGTCCTTGATTTTCTCAGTAGTTAACAAATCATATGCTGAATACTCAATGATAATGTCAAAGTGGTTGAATATCAATGGCTTTTTGTAGAAATCACTTCCTTCGTTTTTATCGTCATAAATACCAACACCAAAGCTGTTGGAGTAGTAGTCTACACCTTCTTTGTCTTCCTCACTTTGTTTTAGAGTATAATGAGAACCTAAGGGTAGATCATCAACAAACCATTGGTATTGGTAATTATCCACAATCAGATTGTTTATAAAGTCTGCATCTTCAGTAGAGATAGTGGATGAGCAAATCTTTTGACAGAACTTGTCAACTCCAAAGATCGTTTCTTGATCCTGTGTATAAGGTAATTCGTAAATTCTGTCTCCTAGTAAAATAGAACCTAAGTTTTCTTGAGCCTTCACTATTGAGTTCTGATCAGACTTACACATGTGGATATGTTTATTAAAGAAATCATAAATGTTGTGGTGATTCTTGTTTGAAGATTTAGAGGTGGTCAAGTGATTCACCATGATATGAAGGTTGTTATCCTCCTTCCCATCAGAAGTTTGGATGAACTTGTATGTGTTTGGTGTGAATAAGGACAAGTCAAACTGGGCTGATGTCAGCAGAAATGGGATCAGAAAGATCCATTGTCTCAATAACATAGCCTTGAACTGGATTATGTGTGGGTTATTGTTATGTTTAACTGATACAGATCTATATTTAGGTTTACAGAATAATCAGCAAAGAGGAAGAATTTTTCCTTCAGGGAAATCTTGTTTCACCAAAAAAAAAAAACCAGCGCGAAGAAAAATCTTGTTTTGAGTTACCGCGTTTGTCACGTGTGGGGTTAGCTTCAAATCATTGGAAAAATTCATGTTGTGTTGAATGGAGAAATCTTTCAGCTTTGACATAGAAGAGGTATTAACATAATAACCATACAACGCTGTTATTTTATAATCATGGATCATGATAATATACTCCTTATAGACAATGGCTCTTATAAGATTAAATACGGCATGGCTGGTGATTCATCAAAGCCAATTATATGCCACAACTCTATAGTCAAATCCAAAACACCATACGGTGATATATACTGCATAGGAAACCAAATAGAAAACCCCAAGATACTTCAATCAACAACCAATGTATTTGTGAAAAGACCTAAAGAGTTTGGGATGCTTACCAGTTGGGAGGTTCAGTCTGAAATATGGGATTATTGCTTCTACAACCCAAACGAGATGGAATTTGATTTGAACAGATATGTTGAACATAAGAGTGATGGTGATGTCAGCTGTCCTCACTTGATCATGACTGAAACGATGTTCCACATGCCGGCTTTGTCTAAAAACACAGATGAAGTGGTTTTTGAGGAGTATGCGTTTGACTCTTTGTATAAAAGTCCAAGTGCAGGATTCATACCTTTCAATAAAAAACTCATAAGAGAAACACAGTTTTCATTGGATTCAAATGATAATATTATTCAAAGTGGAGATAAACCTAGCAATACTGATACTTCATATAATAAATTTCAGCTGGTTATAGACTCAGGATTTGATTGCACTTATGTCATACCAGTTATAAACGGATGCATACATTACGATGCTGTTAGGAACTCCAATTTCGGAGGTAAATTCTTAACAGGATTCTTGAAGAATTTGATCAGTTATAGACATATTGATCTGAATCAAGAGACTTTGGTTGTGAACAAAATTAAGGAACAGTGTGTTTATGCTGCACCTGAGTCCTTTTTAAAACAATTAAACAAAACCAATATTGTTAAAGAGTTTGTCTTGCCTTCGGAAGAAGTGCGTATTGAGAGTAAACAACTTGATGATAGAATAGATAGCAATATGGGATATTTACTAGGCCAAGATGAGACATTACCAAACGGCAGAGTCAGCTTAAAACTAAATGAAGAGCTTTATACTGTTTCTGAATCAATACTATCTCCTGATCAAGTACAATTTGATTCCAACCTGAAGATGAGCAGTCACGGTCTTATTGAGCTAATCCAGCAATCACTTAATCTTTGCCCGAATATGATTAAGCCTTTGCTTGTCTCCAACATAGTTCTAACGGGAGGTAACTTCAACATTCCCAATATGAAGGACAGAATTTTGAAAGAACTGCAATTGAACATGCCAACAGAATGGAAAGTACGCATTTCGTGTGACGACAACAATTCAGATCTGTTTACGTACAACAGCATGAACGAATTTGCCAAGACGAACGAGTATTTGGAAACAAGAGTGACAAGAGAGGAATACTTTGAACACGGCCTGGACTGGACAAACAAGAAGCGTTTTGGGTACCAAGCGTTCATGTGATAAGTTTACGTCAGCATTAGATAGTGAAGATGTTCTTGGTTTGATACTCGGACATTAGGGCCTCACCAGCCCTTGGTGGGCGTTTACGGGAAGAAACGTCAAAAAAAAAAGTTAGGGGAAAGGGGGAATGGAAGTCTATGGGCATCGCAAACCAATCAACAAACCCTAGAAAAAGTGAATGAGTTTAGGAGAAGATGTGTGCCTAAGGTTTGATTACGTTAAAATAGTTATATCAAATTTATATATAAGATCAGCTGTAATAGTATCTTTGTGATAAATATTGAATTGAAAAGAGAGAAACTTATTATAAAACCAAATAAATTTATTAAACAATACGAAAAATGCCTTCCTCACAAAATATGAAAAACCAAGATACTGCTGCTTACTCCTTGCTCCACAAGCAAATGCTAGCAGACAAGGCTTCTTCACCTAACCCAGAGAAGTTCTTAAGTAGTCACCCAGAACTAAACAAGTACTACATCGGTGTTGATGTAGGTTCAGGTTCTGCCAGAGCTTGTTGTATTGATGCCACTGGTAACATCCTCTCTTTATCAGAAAAAGTTATCAACAAGGAAGTTTTAAAAACCAACCACGTTACTCAATCCAGTACAGAAATTTGGGATGCCATCCGTCACTGTGTCAAATCATGTGTCAGAGAGGCTGATTTACAACCTCATGATGTTTACGGTATTGCCTTCGATGCTACTTGCTCTTTAGTAGCTGTTGACATAGATTCCGGTAAACCATTAGGTGTAGGTCCAAACTTTGAGAACACAGACCAAAACATTGTTATGTGGCAAGATCACAGAGCTGCTAAAGAACAGAAATTGATTAATGCCACTGGCCATCGTGTTTTGAAGTACGTTGGTGGTGGTATGTCCATTGAAATGGAATTGCCAAAGATGAAGTGGTTACATAACAACTTGGACAAGGAAACTTTCTCCAAGTATGACTTTTACGATTTGGCTGATTACTTAACTTACAAAGCTACTGGTAACAAAACCAGATCTTTATGTTCCACCGTTTGTAAGCAAGGTTGTTTAGCCCCTGGGGTTGAAGGCTCCACCAAAGGTTGGGAAGACGATTTCTTTGAAGCCATTGGCATGGAAGACTTTGTCAAGAATGATTACGTCCAAGTTGGTGGTTCAGCTGAAAATTTCTTAACTGCCGGTGAATACGTTGGTCATTTGTCTAAGGAAGCTGCTCAAGAACTAGGTCTATCCACTGACTGTGTTGTTGGTTCAAGTGTTATTGATGCCTACGCTGGTTTCTTGGGTACTGTTGGTGCCAACATTGATGCTGACATTCCTGCTTTGAAGGAAATTGATGCTAAAGAAACTGGATTTAATAAGGCTGCTGGTAGATTGGCTTCTGTTGCTGGTACTTCCACTTGTCACATTTCCATTGAAAAGAAGGACGGTGTTTTCTGTAAAGGCAATTGGGGTCCTTACTACGGTGTTTGTTTCAAGGACTTGTACATGTTTGAAGGTGGTCAATCTTTCACTGGTGGTTTGTTAAACCATGTTTTGACTAACCATCCGGCATACACCCAATTGTGTAGAGAAGCTGAGGAAGCTGGAATTAACAAGTTTGACTTTTTGAACAGTAAATTAGAATCTTTAAAGGATAAGAATGAAGAAAAGTCAGTTGTTGCCTTGGCAAAACATTTGTTCTTCTATGGTGATTTCTTAGGTAACAGATGCCCACTGAACGATCCAGATATGACTGCTTCGATTATTGGTCAAACTACTGATGTTTCCTTGGATAATTTGGCTATTACTTACTTAGCCAGTTGTGAGTTCTTAGCTCAACAAACTAAGCAAATTGTTGACAACTTGAAGAACAGTGGTAATGTGATTGAATGTATTTTCATTTCCGGTTCTCAATGTAAGAACGGTTTACTAATGAGATTATTCTCTGATTGTACGCAATTGCCAATCATTGTTCCAAGATACATCGATGCTGCTGTTTGTTTCGGTACTGCATTACTAGGTTGTGCCGCATACAAGAACTACAAGACTTTCCATGGTAAGGACGGTAAGCCAACTAACAAGGCTCAAACTAGAGTTGTGCAAGATACCTTTATTGCTGACAGATCTCCATCACCATACACCCAACCATCTGCTACTGGTAAGACTGCATTAGGACCAAAGATCAAGAGGGCTGTTGAAAAGGCTACTGACAAGGCCACTGATTACTTCTCACAAGTATCTGCCAAGTCTGAAGGTTCTTCTTCTTCTGGTGTCAATGCATTAACCAATGACTCTTCCAAATTAAGCTTAGGTGAAAATGCCGATCCAAAGATGGTTGCTGGTGATTACCTATGGGAGATCATGACCAACATGACTGGTACCGGTAAGTCCATCTTACCAAACTCCAAGGACCATCCAGATGTCCAATTGCTAAACACTAAGTACGAAATATTCCTAGACCAACAAAACACACAAACTATGTACAGAAAGAGAGTTGATGATAAGCTAGCTGAGTTAAGAGGATGAATTATATAAAAGTAGTAATTAAATTTCCTAATCTGGATAGAACGTTTCATATTATTTTTTTAAAAAAATCTAACAGTGCCTTTGTTTCAGGTGTAAACAAAGATGGCGCGTTGATGCGTCTTTTCTATCTCCCAAAAGGGAAATAATGGCAGCTCAGCATTATTTTTTTCTCCAAAAAAAAAAAAAATTGCTTAAGAGGCCATAGGGGGAAAAAAGTGAGTTATACGTTACACAAACATAAATAATCTTGAGTTTTATATGTTTTATGGGATTAGTAAGTCGTTTGTTTAGCTAAAGAAAGAGTGAATTATACCAAATAAACAATCTAAATCTACTATTATAACTACTTGCTCTTTCTGGCTTAAACTACTCATTAACACTCAATGATCACTCTTAAACACATTGTTATACTATTTATAACTTTGATACAACATACTTCAAACGCTCGATCATTTGATAGTTCGTTACTCAGCTCATTACAAAATACATTCAATGCTGATTCAATATCCTTAAGCAAAGTTGATCTTTCAGACTACAAAAATAACCAAATAGAAATTCTTTCAGGCTCGACTGCAAACCAGTCAAGTAGCAATGTAACATTAATAAAATACCTAGGTGAACAAAATTTCACCACATACAACAACAAAGGAAATCATTTGATTTATTATAACTATAATGATAACGCTGATTTGGCAAACAGTTCGGTGACCAAATACATCAATCTTCTTACAGATCAAGATTCTGCTGAGATATCATACATAACAAATTTGAAGTCATATGATGAAAACTGTTTTGTCATCACAGGATCAGGTTCCTTGAATGGCAAAGATTTGAGCAAACAAGTATTATTGAACTTGACAGATTTGAGCTACATCGAATTATTTGATAGTTCGATAAATAATATAAACGCTGTTCATTTTTTGGAAGACACAGTGTACATAGGTGGTGATTTTACATACAACAATCATCATGCCATAATATCATATAACTTCACCAAAAATTCAGTTGAGGCACTTCCATTTGGTGGGTTTGGAGACAACTCCGTTGTAAATACAATTTCCAATTTGGACAATGATACGATTCTGTTTGCTGGTAAATTTGATACCTTAGACGAATCCAAATACCTTAACAAGACAGTATACTATAAATACCAAAACATAACTGTAACTAATGAGACTGTCACTTCTAATGAGAGTATAAGCACGAATTCTACAGAACAGATTCAACAACTGATTCCATTGAACTTTGCCACTTGGAAAGATAATGGTGATTCTACCTTTAATAACTTGGATAATTTCATGTGTCCTGAAAGTGGAGATAGATCATCTAACTGGATTGGTACTAATACCGGTGCCAATTTTGCAGTTGATTTCATCAACAGCATTACTCCATCAAAGATAAGAGTTTTTATGACTGATGGGTCAGATAGTGTTAGTCAGTTCAGATTGATGTTGTTGAATGGAGGTTATTTGAACATGACTTATTATGACCCATTTGATTCAACGCTGAAGTCTTGTGACAACAGCTGTCCATTGTACAATAACATTACTGACAGTGGTACTTATTACTTGAATGATAACATAACAAGTATCTCCTTTGATACCAATTTTCAAGACTTTTACTTCTCGCCAAATGTTCCTATGGATGGACTTCAATTCCAAACTATTGAAGGAACAAGCTTGGTGGGTATACAATTAATGCAAAGTGGATTTGATGTTTATGCCAACAACACTTTGAACAATCCAGGTTGTTCATACATAAACTTGCACTCGCAAGCTACCCTTTCTGGATCTGACTGGACTTCTGGAGGGTCTGCTGCTTCGGGAAGCTCCTCATACATGCAAGTCTCAGTTGAGTCAAGTTTAGAAAGATCATCTGCAGCTGTCACTTTCACTCCCCAAATTAATGTCATTGGTGAGTATACTTTAGATGTTTATACACCAGGGTGTTTGAGTGATAACTCATGTTCAGCAAGAGGTATAGTGAATGTAACCTTGACTTATCTGAATGAAGATGGTGATACCGAAACAAAGTCACAATTGATATACCAAGATAATAATGAGGAAAAGTATGATACGATTTATTCTGGTTATTTGTATAGCAAGCCTACAGTTGAGATGCGCTACTACCAACCTATTGTTATTGGGAACACTGATTCGTTGATCATGGTTGCTGACAGATTGGGAGTTACTCCTTTCAGCATTCCAAACCCTGTTAACTACATTGAGAAAAACACAACAACAACTAATCATACTACGAACACTACTATAACAAAGCATACGAGTGTACAATTGCCAATTAATGGGTTGTTTGAATACTCCATTTCTAATTTTACCAATACCAAGTTGAATGATTCAATGGTTGTTGGGAACACCAGTTTGAACTATTACCCTCAAAAGACATTTGTCAACAATGGGATCAATGACTTTTCCTTGTTTGGAAGCTTTTACAATCATACATTGATTGTTGCCAGTGGCAACTTTGATGGTATTGTATTATTGACCTTGAATGATACGAATGAAATAGAGAATCAAAATAACTTGGCTACTGGAGGTAATGCCACAAATGCGCTGACTTTGAGTAACGGCATACAGCTCTTGATGGGCAACTTTGTGTTGAACGGGGATAATCTGAGCACTTTGTACTATGACCAAAGTGATGGAACATTTTCATCCTTGGGCAGCCAACTTCCCCAAACAGTTCCTGGCAACAATTTTAATACCATTTTTGAGAGTTATGATTCTTATGTGTTTTCATTTGACAATAGTGTTTATTTCAACTGGACATCAAAGCAAACATTTGAGAACTCAAGTGATTTTAACTTAATATTGAAGGCTTCAGGCTACAATTCCAATGGGGATACCATTTTCTTTGGTTCTTTGTTCAACAGCAAGTATTCACCATATGTTGAAGGGTCATCTTATGCCATGTCTGAGAACATGACGTTGAAGTCTTTAGGGCTTCCAAATGACAGAACAAGCTCCAACATCAATGGGTTTGAGTATTACCAAGGGATTTATATCAATGAGAGTTACACAGGATATGCAATCAACACTGGTGTGAATTACTCTATGATATTTGTTCCTGCGAATAGCACTTATGGATCTCCACAACTAGCGCCATTCAGCTTCAAGAACACACTCAAGAACTTGTTGTACAATTCCAACAACGGGTTGTTGAGTTTCACCACTGGTGACCATCTGTATTTCTACAACTTGACGCAGATTGAAACGATTGCTGATGTGACCATGCCAAAGAATGCTACTAACTACGACGTCAATTCCATGCTTTACTTTGAAAAGGACAATTCCATGTTGTTTTGTGGAGGCATGGACTTTGTGAGTGATGGCAGAAGTTGTAATGGGACTTGTTTGTATGGAATTTCCGAAGGGTCGTGGTATCCATTAGAACTTGCTTCAGCGAAGAACAAGATTGAAGGGAATGTTACGAAGTGTATGTTGCAACATGAGGATTTGTTGTATGTTTCAGGTAATTTCACATACCAAAAGAAGAGCTACAATTTTGCATCTGTGAACATGACTAGTGGGAAACTTGTGAAGAAGTTTGCGTTTGATTTTGAAATTGGAACTATTTTGGATTTCAATGTTGACGAGGGGATGAATTCAGTTTATGTGCAAACTGAGAAGCATCCTGAAGTTGTATACTTTCAGAACTATTCTAACGAGACGAAGTGGTCAAATGTGACATACACTGAGAATATCCAGAGTTTTTTGGTTTTAGAATCGGCTTCTAGTAAAAGAGATTTGAGCAATGATCTAAACATTTTAGCATTGGGTGAGAACGGAGAAGGGTCAGTATACAACGGCGGTTCTTGGAAGCCATACTTCCAACTATCCGAGACCGACTTATCAAACCATAGCGAAGACATGTTATTTGAGAACAAGGACAATTCAGGCCGCACAGTTTCCAAAAAGCTGACTCCACTTTCTGATTTGCTTGAACGATTGAAGCATCATCAAAAGAAGAAGCATGTGGTCAAGACTGGTTATGTGGTCTTATTCGGCCTTGCTATGTCCACAGTAACAATAACATGTATTGCCTTGGCTTGTGCAATTCTGTTCTATTACGCACACATGCGGAAGCAGGAGAGATTGAACGAGTCGAGTTATAAATTGGATAAAATGTTTGAAGAGAACTTGGAGTCAAAGATGATAAGAAACGTTCCCCCTGAGGAGTTGATGAAGTCGATATAAAATCTATATACAGTTTATAAGTTTTCAATACCCTTTTGGAAGATTTTGTCTCTATAAAAGTTGTTAATTTTATTTTGTTTGTATTCGCAAATGGCACTAATCTTTTCTTGATCATCCTCTTTTACTTCCCTCCATTCTTTGAGTGACAACAATGTATTAAACGCCACTTTTCTATGATGATTTTTGAAAGCATAAGCAGCAGTGATTCTATCTCTGAAGAATCCTCTGACTATCCAATTCCCACCATTCTTCGGTGTTTTACCCAGCATAAATTCATAAATTCTGATCAAATCCTCCAAATACTTCCCAGCGTGGCATACAGTCTCCACAATGGGGATGATGAACATGACCATTTCGTAAGTGAGTGGGAATTCCGTGAGTGTATTGTATAAATCTGAGATGGTGATGGAATGTTCAAACATCTTGTTATACACGCCCATGATGTAAAGATGACGATGATATTCGGAGACTTTGTTCATGGTGGAGAATCTCGCCAGAATTACAGAATCATCAACTTCCTTAAGGCATTGCTCTATGCTTTTGGTGGACTCGGTGATACGTCCGTTATGTTTGAGGAGATTCATGATGGCGAGTTTTTTATATTTGTTGAACATTTCAAATTTCTTGGCAGGGGTCAAAGATTCGTAGTTTCGTTCATCTTCTTCAGCTTCAAGTTTTTTTTGTTGGGACTTTTTAGAATCATCATCTGAACCAAAAGAAAAGAATTTACCAAAAGATTTGGCTAATATGTTGGTTTGTTTGTTTTGTAAAGATTCTTTGTATGATGCGTATGTGGTTTCAAAGTACTTGTTTGAATAAATTTTTTCAATGTTTTTGTTGAAATCTTCCAAAGGTTCTTTGGATATATCACGAGGAATACAGTCTATAAAGTATGTGTTTCTGATAGTCTTCATTAAATGGATCAAAAGACTGTGTTTTTTCACAGAATCATTAGTATAGTGGAACACAAATAAGGGAATGTTACAAAAATGATTGTTGTATCTATCTAACTTTTGTTTGCAAAGGTCAAGTAAGGCTTGGAAAATCACTGATGTGTCTTCAACTTCTGGATCTTCAGCAAACAACTCATCAATTGTGTCAATCTGTATGAGTACTATCAATTTGCTGTCGATGGTGTTGTATAATGAGTTTATGATAGACTTTTTCACTTGGTGTATAAAATAGTTGATCCCTTCATGATGTGTGTTCCCATTTGAAGTATAATAATTCATGATTGCAGACTCTAGCTCTGTTTTATAGAGTAAATCCATGTCTTGTTCTGTTTTATCCTTAAATGATTGTATAACATCAATCTCGTTGTCATCTTTTAAAAGTATGAATTGATTTGTTTGTTGCTTTAGTTCTTCAAGGATCAAATCTGGGATTATGCTGTTTGCAGAAGAGATGTGTTTGCCACTAGACCAAAGAGAGCTCATTTAAGAAAAAAATAGCTTAAATGGTATTGTTTTTGGTGTTTATATTATAGTTACAATAGACGTTCAAATGGTGTTAACAAAAATTACAAGAAGAAGCTAAAAGCTTTATAAGGATTTTTAAACAAATTTTGGAATGAAGAAATTCGGATATAAGAGTGTGTTGAAAAAGGAATATGCTAAACTCCGATGTACACGTGATCTATTCTGGTGTTCGGCATACCGAGGCTCAACCAGCCTTAAGTCCGATTGAGAGGAAAAAAATTTGCCACATCCGTCCAAAGTCCACCAGATTCATCATGATCGACTTTTCCCTGATAAACAACAAACATTTGAAAGGTCAAACCGAAAAAAATAACTTCCTTCTTATTGCTATATATGAATATTTCCAGCTTTATTCTACAAAACACTAACTAACGAGTCAACACACAGGCGTAATACCCGAACATCTGGCTAAAAAATGAAGAATCTCTTGTTCCAATCTGATAAAAAAAGCCAATTAGTTAAATTCAAGATTAAGAGAAAATTTTGATTAACATTGAGATTAGATTGTGTGAAGTCATTATGACATGACTGACTGATCTGTAGTGTATTTTTATTGATTAAAACATAGTAATTGCTATAAGTCATCACTTTAAAAAAATAAATTAACCCAATTTGTTCAATTTATAGCACCAAGGGTTTTAAGCTGTGTTAAACCCCTTCATAGCTGATCTACTTATAATCTGATTCATAAACCAAGATAAATAATAAAAGTGCGCACTTTTTTTTTAAACACCAAAATCAACACTCGGCGAAGAGATCATCGATTAAAAAAAAGCAAAGGCTATCAGTAAAGCGGCAATTTAACTACTCTCGCTGATAACACTCCAATAAGTCATATCCGCTAGCAATAACTATCAGCGCTGTATATATATATATATAAACAAGAACTTCAATCATCATTATAACTTATTATAAACAAAAAAAAAGGATGTCTTCATACACCATACACTAACAAATGTCCTCACAAACAGCCACTAGACTCCTAGAGCCTAAAGACGGGTATGCCATTGTTGTTGGTTTTTCCGCCTTCTTCTGCATCTCCATGCTCTTCGCCTCTTTCTGTCTTAAGAAATACAAAAAAGAAGTCATGACTTCTGAAAACTTCGCCACTGCTGGTAGATCCATTGGGAAATTCCTATCCGCCTCTTCAGTTGTTTCCTCTTGGACTTGGGCTTCCACTTTATTAACTTCTTCTGCACTTACTTACCAAAACGGTATTGCGTCCGCCTACGCCTATGCCGCCGGTGCTGCTTTACAATTAGTTTGTTTTGCTGCTTTGGCCGTTGCTGTGAAAATTAGAGCTCCAAACTTACACACTTATTTGGAGTTGGTTAGAGTCAGATACGGCAAAGTAACACATGTTGTGTTCATTGTTTATGCATTGATGACAAATATTTTGGTTACTGTGATGCTTGTGACTGGGGTTATTGACTCCATAAATGTCATTAGTGGTGCTAACATTGTTGGTGTGGCTTTCCTATTACCACTGGGTATCTTATGTTACACCTTCTATGGTGGGTTGAAATCAACATTCTTAGGGGATATGTCACACACCATCATTGTTGTTATTGTCATCTTAATGTTTTTATTCAAATCTTATTGTATGGGTTCTAAAGATGCAGAAACTGGCCTGGGTACACCATCTTTAGTATTTGAGGCCTTAAAAAGGGCTTCTGCCATCAATCCAGTTGCTGGTAATAGAGATGGTGAAATGTTGACTTTCCACTCCAAACCATCATTCATCTTCTTTGTCATCAACATTGCCGGTAACTTCGGTACTGTCTTCCTTGACCAAGGGTATTGGAACAAGGCCATTTCCACATCTTCTGAAAACGGTCAAGTCTTTTATGGATACTACTTAGGTTTTGTTGCTTGGATGGTCATTCCATTGGCCATGGGTACTGGTGCTGGTTTAATCTGTAAAGCATTGGAATTATCTCCAAAATTCCCTACCTACCCAAACCCAATGTCTTCTGACCAAATTTCTGCAGGATTTGTTGTTCCATTTATGGCACAAACTTTATTAGGAAAAAACGGTGCTTATGCTGTGATGATCATGTTGATTTCATGCTTCTCCTCTGCCTTATCAGGTGAATTGGTTGCCGTTTCTTCTGTTTGTGCTTATGACATTTACAAAGTCTATATCAATCCAAAGGCTACAGGTAAACAATTGATTAATGTCACTCACTTGGCATGCATTGTCTTTTGCTTCTTGTTAATCTGCTTTGGTATTGGTCTTCACTATGGTGATGTTGGTATGGGCTGGATTTATGAGTTCATGGGTGTTATCATCTCTTCCTGTGTCTTGCCAGCTGTTTTGGTTTTGTTCTGGAAAGATATGAACATTTATGCTGCTACTATTTCTCCAATTGTTTCCACTTTATTAGCTATCATTGGATGGATGTGCAGTGCCAAAGGACTTTACAAAACTGTCAATGTCAATACCTTGTTTTATGACAACCCAATGCTGATTGGTAATGTTATCTGTTTGCTAGGTCCATTAATTTTCATTCCTATTTTCCAAATCATCTTTGGCAAACAAAACTTCAATTTCAAAATTTTTGAAACTGATATCAAGAGAGATGATGACGATGAGGAGATTTTGAAGGCCGAATTGGAAATTGTTAAGAGTAACAAGAGTGCTGTGAACATTGAAGCCAATGAAGAAACCAATTCTGAAGAAGATCTAGAAAAGAAGAACTTACAACCTATTACCTCAGTCACTTCTTATGCCAAGGACATTCCAAGAGAAGAATTGGAAAAGCAAAAACAGGAAAACATGTTAATGTTGAAGAAGTTATCCAAAATCGCCAATTGGGCTTCTCTGTTCTTCTGCTTAGCATTGTGTATAGTCTGGCCTATGCCAATGTATGGAATCAAAGGATACATCTGGTCTAAACAATTTTTCACTGGTTGGGTAGTTGTAATAATCATCTGGATGTTTATTTCCTCATTTATTGTTGTGTTCGGACCGTTGTATGAAGGTAGAAAGAGTATTTGGTTTGTATTAAAAGGATTGTACTGGGATGCCACTGGTCAATCTGAGAGATTGAGTCAGTACCAAATTGATCATCCTGAGGAATTGCTGGCTGTGCAGTCTCAAGTTGACAAGAGAATGTATGAAAGCGAACCTAAAGAAGAGAACATTGATGCTATAATGGAGTAATATTTATATTGATTAAACACGTGTAGAGGGAGACACTTTGCACGTGTTTTTATATTTTTTTTTCACGTTGAACGATGTACGCTGTTTTTTTTTTTACACCAAGTGTTTCTTTTTAATTTTTTATTCCAAGTACACAACTTTGTAAATACAAACACCAAAGAATAGTTATATTACATGGCAGGCAATATCATAGATAGGTATTACCATTATCAGAATCGAGCTACAAACAGACTTGTCAAAAACTCTGTGAGAAATCATGACAAGGAGTCTAAAAGACTGGGCTCATCAGCATTCCACAACTCTAAACATGACCAACTTATAAAAGATATAGAACTTAAACTCATACCCTCACTCAAAGTGATAAGTCTTGTTTCTAATAAGCTACACAAACAAGCTGAGGACTACAACGTCGAAAAGCAAAAGTACACTACTTCATTAATAAAATACAACAACGAAGTTAAAAAAGAACTTGAAAAACAAAGAATCATACAGGAAAAGAAAGACAAGGAAGAAGCCTTGAAAAAACAACGAGAAGAAGAAAAGGAAAAAGAACTCATAGCCATCAAGGAAAAAGAAAGACTTGAAAAACTCAAGGAATCTGCTCGGTTCATGTATTCCCCCATCCGAGTAACCGAAGAGTTCCAGGCCAATCAAAAGCGGATCATTGAGATTGAAGAAACAATCAAAAAACCAGTTGAATCATCTCCACAAGCTAAGCAGATATACGCCCAACGTAGATTGATCAAACCCACATTCGGTCAATTGACCAACAGCAGAAGACAACTTGTGGAACTAACTGCCAAAGTAATTCATTACATAACCCAAGCCAAGCCGGATCCATTGGCTTATAAATGGTTATTGAACTTCACAGCCAAGGCTTTGTGCAAACAGGCAGAATTGGAATGTAGAGTGAAGCCAGAGATGGCTATTCCATTGGCGGAAATGACACATTTGTTGAACCAATCATTTCCGGAATTGATCAATGATTATCTAATGCCAAGATTGATCAAGAAATGCCCAGTTATATTAGGATACATGTCAAACGATAAGAAAGAGATGGGGTTCAAAGTTAAGGATTTGCAACATCCGGAAATGAAGTCTGTTTATCTCGAAAGAATGGATGGGTTGTTGGCGTTTTATAGCATGTTGTGTAAAAGTCAAAATAACAATGGTGTGAGCTTGGATTTGATTTGGAAAATGGTTACTAGATGGGCCAACAGAAATATCAAGTCATTGGATGGTGATTTAGTTTTTGGTTCATTAGTCACAGTGTTGGAATGTTGTGGGAACGAGTTTGACCAAAGGTATGGCAAACAGGCTCATAAGTTGATAAATACATTTTTAGTAGGTGATTTCCAAAAAGAGTTCTCGCCATTGGTTAATTGGAAGAGATTGATGATCATGGTTGAGGACAAGATGGCTGGTGGTAGATACAAGTCGTTCCCACCATTGTTGAATGATTAAAGTATATAAAGAAGTAGTTTATAAAGAATAATCTTTGAAATTATCTGAAAATTTCACTTTGGTCACGTTTTTTTTACTAATCTAACTTTCTGTATCACGTAAGAAGCAACATCAACTATTTTTTGTTTGCAACAAGCTGAAATCTTTCAATTTTATACACCAGAAACCAAATAATCTTACTATGAAAAGCATACAAAAGAGAGATTGCGATTTACTCATTGAAGATAAACCTGTCTCCCCACCATACCCCATCAGACTACCATACCAAGAAATCAGAGTTGGATTCGGCAGAGGATCATCTGACTTGAACTGTCCTACAGCCAACATAGACATCCCTAAGGACAATGCTGATCTTAACGAAAACCTTCCAACAGGTGTTTATTACGGCTTTTGTAAACTAAGACCTAACAGTCACAATCTTGATCAATGCAAAGAAAAGAGAGTTCAAAATGATAACAGCGAAGTTGAGATCAACAAGGGTGTTCATCTTAAAGAGGATTGTGAGATTGACACCAAATTACCATGTGTTTTGAGTATAGGTTACAACATCACTTATGATGATGATAAGATCAAGTCCAGATCTTTGGAGGTTCATGTTCTTAAAGAGTTTGAACACAAATTCTACGGAGCAGAGATGCAGTTGACTATAGTTGGTTATATCAGACCTGAGATCAAATATGATTCGTTGGATGCGCTTATAGAAGGGATTGAAACAGATAAACAAGTTGCTAATGAAGTTTTGACTTGGGATTCATTCAAGGATATATAGAGGAGATGACAAATCGTTGGGATTGTTTGTATATTGCATAAGCAGACTTTTTGTCGCCTATGGACGACAGCCATTTTATGTATAATGACCATATTATTTTGTTGTGACAAAGAGAAGAGGATAGTAAGGCACGTTGAAATATCAACATTATGTAGTGCTTATCTTTGGTGATCTTTTTTCTTCCAAATTTGGTGTTTAAAGCATGGTTGATGTACCTTACCCATGTTTGAACAGATGAAGGGTTTAGAGGAATCTTTGAAGATGTATAGTACTGGTTACTTTGTTTGAATATGGTTAAAGGTAGTTCAAAGCTATTGTATAACTTCATAACCCTTTCTTCTACTTTTTTATAAAGCCTTTTGTAAATTTTATCTATTTTGAACTTCAAAAATTGCAACTTTTCTCGTGGTTTCAACAACTTTGGAACTTTGTTATCAAACTTTTTCATATCATAAAAAAACTTTAGTTGTTTAATGTCAGACACAGATGCAAGTTCTTTAAGCCAGAGTCTGAAGTTATATGCAAAGTCGTAGATTGGATTCGTAAGCAAAGATCTTAGCTTGTTAAGATAGATCTGCGGATTGCTTGTGTAATTCTTTTTCAAGAACAATAAGTATAAGTTCCAGAATGGTTGAGAATAGAAATGTTTTCCTATGTATATCTCAGCCTTTTCAAATGTATGCAGTATATGTTTTGTACTTAGTTTAAACTCTTCTTGGTTCTTAACTATAATCTTCAAGTAATTCACCCATAAAAGCAGAGATCTGTTGTTAATCATTTTCATATAATGCTTGTAAACTTTGTGGAACTCACCTATCTTTTTCTGTTCAAGCTTAAAGTTTGCATATTCAATTATGTAGTTCTCCAGGTATGGAAATATCTCAAGCATAGAGGAGTATGTTGTGTCAAGAAGATTTACCACAGCTGACCTCACCACATCATCTAGCTGTTGAAACTTCTTGTTATGATAATATGTTTTAAGAATATGATTCAGCAGAGCTTCCCAGTTGTTGAGAGAGGCCACATCATTTTTCAGCTCTGTAGTAAGAAGCTGCAGTCTAGAATCGTCCTCTAGAATTTCCATGATAATAATTGTATGGGTTTAATAATTGCACCTTTATTTTCAGATGATTCAGCCAAAAAAAGTTGTGTTTTTTAAGTTTTCACGCTAAGAAGAGTCTATCATAGATGATAACGCCTTATATCCGAAAAACAAGTTTAATCAAAAACAGTATGAAAAATTTTAAAAAATAAATAAGTTTTGTATCAAATATAATCTATAACTTGGACTTGACCCAGCCTTCTAGGCCTCCTTTGACAATAATCTCTTGTAAATTCTTACTCAAGGATCCGACTTTATTAGTCAAAACAACTTCACCCTTGTCGTTAGTTACAGAAACTAATGACTTTTCGATGTTCCAATTGATGAAATAACCAGTTCTTCTGGTCAAGGCAGTGTTGCCTTCGGCAGCATACTTCTTTCTTAACAATTCAATCAATGAAGGTAGTTCTAAAGTAAGTAATGCATTATTGATGGAATTTCTGAAGAAGATATTGGAGAAGGAACCAGCAACTACCAATGGAACCCCTTTGGCCAAAATGGCAGTGGCAGCTTGTTCTCTAGATGAACCAGTACCAAAGTTAAATCCAGAAACAATGATATCACCTGGTTTAACTAAAGTTTGGAATTCAGAATCATAATTCTCCATACATACTTCAGCCATCTTTTCCTTAGAGACGTAATCTTCATATGTGTATTTACCTGGATAAATACCATCAGTATTAATATTATCTTGATCACAGAAAATCAATTCACCCTTGATTTCTTTAGGGAATTCAGGCAACATCTCAACACTAGCAGCAGGAGCATCAGCTGAGGCACCAGCCTTTTGTGGGACTATTTCAATGATGCCTTCAGGATCATGGTCAATAGAAACATCATTAGGAACAGCCATTTTACCCTTGATGGCTGAAGCAGCAACAACAGCAGGAGAAGCTAAAAATGCCTTAGCATCCTTGGATCCCATTCTACCCTTGAAGTTTCTGTTAGTGGCAGAAACACCAACTTCACCAGGTTCTAAAAGACCTGTACCTAATCCAATACATGGACCACACCCACTTGGAAGTGGAGTACAGCCAGCATCAATTAAAGTCTTCCAAGTACCATTTTGTTCAGCTTGTTTTTGAATGGTTTTGGAAGCAGCAGCAATGTACATCTTGACACCATCAGCAAGCTTGGTGTTTGGACCGAAGTCGTTGAAAACCTTGGCAGCAGCTTCTAAATCAGATAATCTGGAGTTGGTACAGGAAACCAAATAAGCCTTGTCAACCTTCATATCGGCTAAGTTGCTAACAGGTTGAGAAATCTTGACAGAATTTGGACCAGCAATGTAATGAGTTAGTTTGGATAAATCAAGTTTTAGAACCTTGGCGTAGTTGGCATCAGAATCTGCTTTTAAGGAATCTTTTTCAACTAAAGTTTTGTATAAATCAGATCTCTTTGAGAATGGATGGTCCTTGTCTTCATATTTTTCTTTATACCAATTCTTCAAAGTGTTGTCAACAGCAAAAACACCAGATAACGCACCCCATTCGGTGGTCATGTTGGCAATTGTCAATCTTGAATCAACAGGAATCGAAGCTAAAGTATCTTCAGAACCAGTGAACTCTATACAATGGTTCAAAACCTCGTCATTATTGAAAATACCACAAAGGGAAACAATGATATCCTTACCAGACAACCCATGGGGAAGTTTTCCAATCAATTCAACTTTAGCAACTGGAGGGATTTGCCACCAGAACTGGCCAGTGGCCCAGATACATGCAGCATCTGTTCTGACTACAGGTGTACCCAAACACCCAATACCACCGTAAGTATTAGAATGAGAGTCAGAAGCAACAGCTAAGGTGTTTGGGAAGGCGTATCCGTTTTCAATCATGATTTGATGACCAATACCATCCCCAGCTTTGTAGGTTTTGTTTTGAAGACCATGTTCCTCAGAGAATTTGGCTATGTTGGAGTACTTCTTCAAGTTGGATTCGGATTTGTTTTGGACATCATGATCAATGGTTAAAACAACTTGATCCTTGTTCTTGATTTCAGTTGCACCCAAACCCTTGAACTTCAAGGCTACAGGCCAAGAGTTGTCATGGGTCATGACGTGGTATGGAGAAACACTGACATAGTCACCGGAGTGTAGTTCAGAGTTGGCAGGTAAATCAACAGCGTATTTTTGAACGATCTTTTCAGTCAAGTTTTGAGCTAGTAGAAAGCTTGATAAGGAGAAGTTTCTATGAGTGTTTTTAGATAAAGACTGTGAATGTAAATGTCTCAACATTTTATAAATGTAAGTTTATTTGGTTTTGTCATATACATTTATAAATCTTTTACAAGTTATGTCAAAGGTTGAACTTCCCCCATCCTTAAATAGGTGAAAGATTCTTCACCATGACTACAACAGCTTAATTATACAAGAACAGAAAAGTGGTCTTAAAAATTGCCTCTGCTTTTGCAAATTTGGTGAGTCAAATTCCCGTCGCGATTTTTGGCCGATTCAGCGGCATTTTTCATTTTCTCGCTCTACTAAACCGGAGCATAAATCCGACCCTGATATTTAAAAAAGGTTTAATCAATTCATGGCAAATACAACATCATTTATATATAAGATCATTCTTGTTTAACAGCCTTCAGCTTCTTTTCTATAGGTTCTTCTTCTCCATTGCACGCTAGCACTACAAGTATCCATGAAGTCAGCCATGAACAGGAAACCACTGGCCATGTCCAACAACTCATGTTATCCCATGAAGAAATCATCAAATTGAACAAGTTCCAGCTCCATTTATCTTGGGTGAAGCTATACATAAAAAATATGGCAATGAATGGGTTAGACACAAGAAGCAAAATTCTTTGTCTGATTTTGGATATGTTCTTGTCAGTGGCTAATACCATTGGGTAGGCCAAAACACCCATTCCAAAACATAATCCAAAGTTTAGGGCTAGTAGCAAAGTCAATGCCAAGCTGAAGTGCATAAACGCTATTGATTGCATCAAGGTCTTTGTTTTATGTTTTGGTTTGTAAACTCTATAACTTGTGAATACAAAGAATAGTTGTAAAACTAAAACAAACTTGCCTTGCTGTTCAATACTCAAGTTTCTGTTTTGTATCAAAGTTATGAATTGTCTATAGAGTAATGAAATGACTAATGAGACAATGTAAAGAACAAATGCTTCGATTGTTTGAATGCTGATCATGTTCTCAGTAGATGTAACGAATCCGGTTTGAATTAATGAGTCGATCGACATGGCAGCGTATGCAACAGATAGTATTATAGCAGCAGGTATGTAATTAGCAATGGAAACAAACAACTTTGGTGATAAAAGTAGGTAAAAGAAAAAAGATTGATGGAACTTTTCCAATAGATTATTCACTGATCTTGTAACAGCTTCAGGGATTCTTCCAAATGTTGTAATATCACTATTACCACCATAACCGATAGCCTTCAATGTCAAAGCTTGAATTCTCCAACCACTAAATGCTTCGTGTCCTTTTAATGGCTCTAAACCTGCCAAGGCCATTTTTTGTAAACCAACAGCAATGTGTTGTAGTCTATTTGAGAATTCTTTGCTGGGCTTATTGAAACTTCTCATGCCATTAATAGAAACTTTGACACCTTCATTTTCAGCAACATGAATGGCAGTGTTGACCATATCCAAATTAGGCAAGCCACCGTTTAATCCAATGTACTCAACATCCAAATGGTCAAATGAATCGGAGTCCATGGAATAATCCAAAATCATGGCTGTTTCAATGCTGCCACCTGTTATTTTCAAATCTTTATGATAACTCTCAACCCATGCTCTTAAGTCATAACCAGGTGTTTCTGGAATAACCAAAATGATATTTTTAGACCAAACTGGCCAGTTGGTGAAGAATTTTGTCAAAGCAACGGCAACAGAAACACCACCAACATTATAGTTGTTTTCTGAATTGTACCAAGGGGCAGCAATCAACATGGCTTCTGTTCCATCACATCTTTGACCATTCAAAACACCATACAAAACTTCACTTTTCAAGCCATCGCTAAAAGCAGAATCAAACTCAGTTTGAAATAGATCAGTTTCTAAGCCAAAGTCATCAAGCCAGTTTCTAACAATTCTATTTCTGACATTTAAGTTCCACACTTTAAGATCTGATATTTCATTTCTGAACCCTCTGACTACATTCCATTCTGTTTCTCTGAATTGGGAGTAAGCTTGATTTGGCATCAATGCATTTTCGCTTATGTATGTTTTTCTATAACTTCCATCCATAGGAACGAAGCCAAAGATTAAAGCAATGCTTATTACAAGAAGAAGCTTTGAAATGGCAGGAAGGATCTTTAAAAGCTTCCATATGATTCCCGACTCCACAGCTCTGTTGATAAGAGTAAGAAGCAATGACATTTTTGGTGTTTTATTTGGTGTACTTTCTGTGTTCACTGTGTGCGTATGTTTTTTTTTTGGTGTGTGAGATACAGTTTTTGTAAAAGTATGTACTAGAGAATATCTCTAGTACAATTTCCCGAATCGGATATAAAAGAAGATTTGCCGTGTACTGAATTTTATAAGGAAAAATATTTGCCACCTTCCAGATCAACCTCATAGACACTGGTCGACAAATAGTGGCAAATTATCAAGTACGTTAATCTCCCTCATAAATCTATTAACAATGTTCAATATCTTTATGGAAAACAATCAAAAAAGAGTATTAAAATTTTTATAAGAAAAACTTCACTTGTAACCAGACGAATATTTCCCACAGAATTTTACATATTGTGAACTTCCTAAGGAAAAGGTATGTTGGACATTTTATATTTGGTAGCGTATAAAACATCAGTAAAAGTAACTGATAGAATGAGTGTAAGGGGATGTGATAGTATGAGTTATTATGAGTTATTATGAGTTGGTTTCTGTGATATTATAGGATCTATCAGTATTCTATGAAGGATGTCCCTATATATATGGACAATCCTTATCTATGGTTATCTCTGAGAGGGATTGTCTTGAGTGTTTTATGCATCTCAACACTGATTATCGGAGATAATCTATCAGTAACATTTGAAACACGTGACTTCTGCTACACTATTTTTGATAGTCTCACATAACAGTCGTTTATTCCTATTTTTGGAATTCAAATCCTTCTCTTCACACAAAAAAACTTACAAAAAGAGCCCAAAAAAAAACAATCACCACATTTGCTATCTAAATACCACAATGAGAAGCTTGGAAAGTATCTTTTCCAGTCTTTCCAACACCAACAGCATTTTCTCATACAACTGGGTGTTCTTGGTCTGTTTTCTTGTTATAATCATTGCCATCATTTTCTATGTTTACTACATCAACAGACTCTTTGCCTTTGTATTCACCAAGGTATTGAACTACTTCTTGTTCAAGAACTTCCATGTTATTATTGATATTGAAGCCTTACATGTTTCTTTGCTATTCGGTACAATCCAATTCAAAAACTTGGCTGTTATTACAAAAGACTCAACAGTGTCCATTGTACAAGGAACATTCCAATGGAAGTTCTGGATGCTACGATCATGGCTATCGTCTAATAACTATTACGATCAACACTTAGATCAAGAGAAGCAACACGGAAAATCATTCTTCTCAAAAGACATTTACAAACTCGTGAAGGAATCAAGAAACTTCATCAATATAGAGGGTTTGGAAATATTCATATACAACAACACGAGTGCCTATCAGCGAATATTCGACGATGTTATGACTGATAGAGATAGGAAAATATTAATGGAAAAGTTTCCAGCATTAGCCGAAATATTCGGCAATGAACCAAATACAAAAAAGAAAGAAGATTGTAAAAAGAAAGCAGAATTTGCAAACAACGGAAGTTCTGTATACAACGTATCGTTGATAGATCAATTGTTAGACTCTTTCTTGCCATTTGTGATAAACATTAAAAAAGGGTCTTTACTTATTGGTACTGCATCAACAAAGTATTTACTAGTATCTCACTGGGATCAGTCACAGACTCTTTTACACGGTATTAAATCAGAAAACAGTCTTGATTTATATCAAATTAGATTGAACACTTCCCACGAAAATTTGAACATGGTTTTAAGTCCTAATCCTTTATACAAGAACACAGAAGATATAGATTTATCCGAATTTTCGAATGTATTTTTAAGAAATGAAAGAAACTTGATAAACTATGTCAAACAAAAAGTATCTCAAAGAGTTTCTAAAGCCAGACATAGAAATAAACATTTGAAAGATGCCATGATTGAACAAAGTACAGAATGGAAAGGGTTGGCTATGTACATAAACATGATAAACTTTGAAGGTAAAACAGATGATGTGGCTGATATCCATGAAAAGACATATCTTGACAATGATGAAACCAATGTCTTACCATTTGTTGAAGAATATGCCAAGTACTCCACACTATTAGAGTGCTCACATCTGTCACATGTCTACTACTTTGACATTCCTGGATATGTTCCAGATACTGTCACACCAACAATAACAGATTACCAAGGACCAGAAATTGGTAATAGTGGGAGTGCTCCTGAAATGAGACTAGATATTCAACTATCAGATTCTCAAATATTCATTGGTCCTTGGGCATACAGAAACTTGATGCCAATCATAGGTTTATTATTCCCCGGACATTCAAGAGATAACAAACTGGCAGACATGTTAAGTCCAGGGGATAGAAGAAGCTACACAAGATTCAAGCTCTTCATCGACATACAAGAAAATTGTAACTTCAGAATTCCAACTAGAGAACAAAGCAAGGACAGCGAATTCATATCTGAAACTGAACTTTTCCAAAAATCCAAAATGAATGCTGCCATAGATGTGCCATTGTCAACCAAGTTGATACGTCCTTATGGTTGGATAGATTTGGAAGTTTCTGAAGGAACTTCCT
This sequence comes from Hanseniaspora thailandica (nom. inval.), assembly GCA_030573475.1. NCBI lineage: Eukaryota > Fungi > Ascomycota > Saccharomycetes > Saccharomycodales > Saccharomycodaceae > Hanseniaspora > Hanseniaspora thailandica (nom. inval.). The sequence goes on along the minus strand of JAJMDF010000239.1, from coordinate 58,739 downwards.
TTTTCTTTGATTTTAATTACTTCCCAATTGATGGTCAAAATAAGGGATCATACAGCTTTGATCTATTGGAACCAAAGATCACTACAAGCGTTAATCATGAAGTCTTATACTCTGCCGATTTCCACAGTTTGATTTGGGAATCTGTTGCACCATTAGTTCGTGAAGAAACTATTGTAAATTTCATCAATCAAACAACTAACAACTCAAAGTGTAATTTGCTAAGAGAACATATCAATTTGATTAGTGATTTGATTAATGATTTCAGTGTTCCCATTGAAGAAGTCAGTTTGGAGGATCAATACCAAATGTTTGCGCCACAAGACTACAACTTTTCATGGAGATTCAAGGATGGTTATGATTTGATGATTGCTGTGAATGATGAAAACATTATAAACTCAGCTGCCGATTATGATGAGAACAATATTTTGTCATTTGTAGGTGATTCCAGTGAAGTTGAGATCAAGCTTCCATTCCAGATGTTACAACAAAAGTCAAATAATGTTGATTTTAGTTTGAAAACTAGATTTTATGATATTTGTTTGAAAACCCCACTTTACAGCACAATCAATGGATTTTCAGAGAATAACCGTATTGCCAGAGGTAGAGATTTGGAAGTATCAGGACACTTTGAATTTTTTAATGAGTTAAACTTTGGAAACATAGACAACTTGGAGCTGATTTTTGACACAGAGGAGTTGAATGTTCTCTTTTATGGGTTTGTCATTAAATACTTTACCAACTTTTATGAAAATTTATTTGGTGAAACTTCAAGATTCAAAACAGCAGACGAGTATCAAGAAGAAATCTTCCAAAACACTGAACGTATTTCAGATGTTTTCTCAGCTGCATCAACCAAATTGGATTTATCTAAATTAACCACAAATAAAAAGGACAAACCCAATTTGTCAAGTGATGCAAGCATCAGTGATAAGATCTCGACTGACTCCAATATAGACAAAATTGATGATCAAGATGATCAGCATACCCTAGTGTTGAACAAGGAAGATTTGAAGAGAACTGAAAATGAATCTGACATTTCAGTTATGTTCAACATCAAAACAGCCAACCTGTACTTCCCAGAAAAGCTACTATCTGTTGGTGATTGCTTAGGTCTTCACACTGAATATATGGAAGTTGACATACGAGCTTTGGATTACTACTTCGACTTACAAATTGATGCTGAGCCGATTTACATATGTGAACACTCATCAACAGTTGGTTCCAATTCTGAAGCTATGCTTAACACCAATTTTTTTAATATTAAAAAGTTTGGTCATGAAGAAGGTATTTTGACTCACTTGAACTGTCACAATCATAGACTAATGGGACCAGCTCCAATTAATGATTCTTACTTCTCTAAGTGGGACTTTTCTATAGGTAAGTTGATGCTTGACAGTGATTTGAAAGTGATGAGTAAACTTATTGATACCATTGTGAACTTTGACTTTAGCTTGGATGATTTTGACAATACATTGGTGGTAGATAAAAAAGAAACATATGCTATAGAATTTGATTCCTTTGAGATTGAAGGAGTTGACATAAAGTTAAGAGAAGATGATATCACTACAAATATCATTGCAGATGGGATTACCTTCGACTATCAAGAATATGAAAGAAGGGGTAATTCCACCCTTGCAAATGTGGTAGTTGATTCCATTGAAGTGACCTGTCAAAAGGGTGATGATCAAGTGTTCAAGTTACAAACTGAAGTTCATATGGAAAAGACATTCAGATACTCTGACTACAAGAAGAGAAAGGAAAAACAAAAGCAATTATTGATAAAAAATGATGCTCCTTTCCACAGAATCTGGTTCTTGCTTCCTATAGAATTCAGGAACTACTACATCTATGAAAACTCTTTAGGATTTGTCAAAACTGGACAATCAATTCCAAACTTGCCAATTCCTGTGACTGCTGAAACTGGTGACAGTATCATTGAGGATTATATCAATTTTGCCAATGCCAGACAATTCTCATTGGAAGAAAGAAAGCAACTTTTGAGAAAAAAGATTACAGCCACTGAAGCTTTAGACTTGTATCCACTTGAAAACACCAAGGATTCAGAAGACTTTTTTGATTCCAAGAACAAAAGAACTATGAGTTTAGTATTTGATAAAGTTGATATGTACTTTGACATTGCCCACTCAGAAGTTTTGAATGTATTAATGGACAAGTTGACTGAAATTGACTGTGAAGGTTTGTTGGACTCCATCTACATTGACATCATCAAGAATTTGTACTTGAAAGAAAAAACAGAAGCTTCAGATAAAGAAGTGGATGTTGTGGTTGAGAGCTCTAAACTTCAAATAGTGAACACTGCTTATTCTGATCAAAAGTATGTTGTTTTGAACACATCTCCAATCAATGCCAACATGGAGTTGTTTAAGAGATTTGAATTGAAGAATAATTCTATTATAAGCAGTGTTACTAAGAACTTTAAGCTAGCAACCAAGAAAATGAGCTTAGACTTCTATGATGAGACAACTAACAATGTTGAATTGAATAACAATATTAGAATTGTTCTGGATTCTTTCAACTACCAATTAAAGAATGATGGTCAAACAGATATCAAAAACTTTGATTTTGGTACTTTCACTAATAATTTGAATTTGAAAGAAACAGAAGTCTTATTTGATATGTTCACTCACGACATTGATGCATTATACAGTAAAGTCAATGACTTGATAAGCATCATAAAGAATCTTCAAAACAGAGAAAGAGAACTTGTTCTACAACTTCTTTTAGCTGGTAATGAATATGAAATTGACTATGACCCACCGGTAATCAGCAAGCTATCTCCAATTGTACGTTTGTCCAAATCACATGTAAGAGAGAACAGATCATGGAGAATTTGTGCCAGATTGAAGCATATATTGAGAAACGTTCCTGAAAACTGGGAAACTGACTTTATGAGTCGTGTGGAAAAAAATGATTTCACACCAGAACTAGTGGCCAGAGAACAGTTCTTTGATTGTTTCAAAAAATGGATCAACCTGGAAAAACAAGTCACAGATAACACTTACTTGTATAGAAGAATTTTCTTGAATGAGAACAACGTTCATGAAACCAAGTCCGAATTCAATGAATCTTTTGAGTTGTTTTTCAAGTCCATTTTGTTAAGAATATCATCTGACCAGGATGGTGTTTCTGATAGCATTGTTTTAAGAGAGCTGGACTTCAATGTAGGTAATGATGTTGAAAAGAATGAAAAGTTAAAAATCAATGCTGACTTTAACTTTATTGGTGGAAGAATAGGTTTGGGAACCATGTTGTTACTACAATTGAAGAACAAGTTGATGGCAAAATTGAATCAGAACACAATAGTTGTGGAAGTTGATGACTCTTCAAACACTGATGTTAAGTCAGTTGTTTCTGCTGGAGCAAGTTTGGTTTCACAAGTCAATGACATGTTGAATGTTATACTAGCAATTGGTATCAAGAAGATCAAGTTAGACTTTGATTTGGATAATCAAATTTTTGAAGTCATCAACCATGACATTAAATTGGATGTTGACTTGAATGGAATGGATCAATTCTCTGTTGACGTTAACTCGGGCTTGAACAACTTGGCATTCAAGAGAAAGAATTTATGTTTGCTAAAGAGTTCTGTTTCTGATTTCAGCGTGGCTATACGAAGAGATTTTAACAAAAGCTCATCAAGAAATGAAATTCACATCAATACTGAAGTCAACACTTTCAACTTCATCAACCCAGAAGATACTGTTAAGACTGTTTTCATTCTTGAGAATATTTACAGCACCTTCGAAAAGTATAAAGAAAGTGTTAATGACTTGTTCTCAGGAGTAGAAATCAAATCTTCACACAATGAAAATTCAAATTCAGAGTTCAAGGATATTGTTTATTATGAAGGTCTGGTAAAAAACCTGAAGACTAGCTCTAAATTTTTACATCCATTGGTCATAGAAACTAAAACTTCGGAAATGAAATTATCAGTAGACAACTTACAATACAAGATCAATGTTCTGTATGAGGTAGAATCTTTCACCATTGATGTTTCTTCTATGAATACAGTTCATCACTACTTATTGGTTACTCAAAAGAAGCTTCATATAGTCACATGTTTGATGAATGTTTTCAATGACAAAAACTTAGTTTGCAATGTTGATTTTGGCTTAAGTAGATGTAAATTCTTGATTTCAGATTTGAGATCTATCGGTGAAAAGTTGGTCAACGACTTGTTGAAGGTTTCTGATGAGATTGATTTCATTAAAGGTAAAATTGACGCTTATGGTTTGAACAACGAATCTACTGCTAACAATGATTCTGAAAAAGACTCATCGAAAACACTGTTCAATATTGGGTTAACTATTGACTACATCGGTCTGCTATTTGACTTCTCTGCACAACAGCTAATTTGTGAAATGACAAAAACAGTGCTAGGTATGAAGAATTACAACAACGTTGAAGAAAAGCTGCAAATGACCATGAGCTCATTATGGTACTATGCAATTGATTCTTTATCTGCTTCCATCAATGACAAAATATTAGACCAATCCCAATCGAAGATTTTTGATACTTCATTCTCTGGATTTGTCTCAGAAACTGACAATGACGATAAGCTAGACTTCAATTTGTCAAGTAAATTTTTCAACGTCATGTTTACACCATATGCTCTTGTCAAGTTAATTTGGTTCATGAATCAATTTGAGAACATCGGTCATATGATGCAAAGAGATGGATTATTCAAGTCTGAAGTAGCAAAGCCTGATTTGGAAGAAAATCAACTGTCAGCTGTAGCCAATTTTTTGGAGAAGTTCAACAAGATCGAGTTTGTTTCTAATAATCTTGCCTTGGGTTGGATTTACTCTAACCAAAGTGGTAATGAGAACAACTGGAATGAAAATGGTCTGGTGTTTGGTTATGAATCTTTAAGTTTGAAGCATCATGCCAAGAAAGGTGAAATTGCTTTGAACGGATCATTCTTTGGTGTGACTCCATTTGCCAAGTCTTACAACTTTTACAAAGTCATGAGATCCAAGAACTTCATCAATTATGTTAAATTGTCAATTTTAAAACTTGACTATAGATCAAGTACTTTAAGTCTTAACAATTTTAGAAACTTGACAATTGATGTGTTTGGCAATAATATTCAAATGTTCTTTGGTGAAAATATTGCATTGGTTGCTGAACATGTTTTGGAATCTGTTTATGAATTCAAAAAGATGGAAAATAGATACATCAACAAAAAGCCTGTTATTAAGAGAGCTGAAGTTACCAACCATGTTTCTGACAACATCAAATTGTTTGAATCTTTAGGTTTTTATGAAATTAAGTGTAATGCTTTGTTCACTGGTGGTTACTGTAACATTCTAACACATAAAGACTTTTTGGATTCAAAAGAACCAACGATCTTTTTACACTCTCCAAAAGTTACTGTTGATTTGACTTATGAATTCAAAGAAAAGGAAAAGTTTGAACATGTCATTTCTTTAAACACTGTAGTGGATGACTCTGAAAATATTTTATACCCAACATCTGTTCCTATTTTCCAAAGAATTGCCAAGGATGTTCGTCACATTGACGTATTCTTGAAAAGCATGGAAGATTACAAGAACAACTTGGATATCATGAAGAGTCCGCTATTTGAGACTGATTCTCCAACAGAAAGCAGCATCAACATTAAGAGTATATTAGAAAACATTGACATCCACTGTGGAATCCACTGTGGTTCTCAAGAAATTTCCTTGACATGTGAGCCTAAGGCTAAAGTTCAAGCAGTTCTTGGTGTTGAAAAGATGATATTCACAGCTGACAACTCTGAGCTGGATGGTGTTAGATGTGTTTCCTTGTTCTTTGAGTCTGAAAAGCTTATGACCAAATTCCATCATATTTTCTCTGATAATGTTAGTACTTACTTCCAATTGTCTAAATTCAATTTACATGGATTTTTATCTGCCGACTATGAAATCAAAGAAGAGAACTTTGTTATCACAACAGCTAATTCCTTGGATGCACATGTTGATATTACACAAATACAAAATTTGAATCTATTCTTTGATATTTGGAGTTCTAAGTCAAGTTTAACCAAGTTTGAAGATTCTGGTATCAAGGAGATTGCTAAAGTTGAAAGCAAGAATAATAATTCAGTAGATGATGTGTCAACTGATTTCACAAGATTGTCTTTTGTCAACATCTTTGATAAGTACTACACTGAGTTGACATTTGCCATATATGCTATGTTTATCTTGGAAGATGTCAAGTGTATTATAGATTTTGGACCTGCTTTAGGTTGTGTGACTTTAATTGGTACTAAGCTATGGTTTGAATTTACTCAATACTCGAATTGGTCTAAAGAAATGGCTTTGAACTTGAACAAAATCAGTTTGTCTTCTGAAGGTAGATTGCAAGGTCTGATTGAATTGAGTGGTTTCAATGTTGAAACTTTCTTGAACTTCCAAGAGCTAAAAGACTTTAAGGTTTTCAACTACAACTTGTTAGACTCAATGCCTGATATTAAGGTCTATTTACAAATGCAATCTTTGAAGTCATCCTTGGCATTTGATTACCATGCTTTCTTGCTAGCCGAATTCTCAGACTGGAGCTTTAAGATTTTAAATGAAAAGGATAATGGTATTCCATCTATAAAAACATTTATTGAGCTAAACATGATTGAGATTTATGCCACAGCACTTGTCACAGCTAATTTGTTGAACATTTACAGTGCATTTGAAAAGATCAATTCTGAAAACTTGAGATCTTACTATGATATTTTACATGACTCCAACACTGTAAGTAATGTGAACACCAAGTTAAGATTATCTATACAAACTTATTTGGAAAACATCAAGAAGACTTTGTATGTCAAAATTGGAACAATGTATATCCAAATTTCACCACATAGTTTGATTTATCCACAAGTTTTGATTATAGAAAACAAGAACACAGTATTGAACTTTGTTACTTATGGTAATGACAAGATCTTCAATGAAGTTGAAGTATCAACTCAAGAATTGATTGGTAAAGTTACCAAGTCAGCAACCAAGGACATGCAAGAAGATGAATTAATTGGTATTTCTATCAGTAGTTATCAAGAAATGGCCAAGCAAAGTAAAGGTGGTACTATAGTAAGTTTCCCAACAATCATGACCAAGATGTCCACATGGAATGCAAAAGACTCCAACACTATTGAATACATTTACAACTCTGTGTTTGGGGGTTTGGTTAGTATAAAATGGAATTTGGGTCCAGTAGGATTCATAAGAGAAATATGGTCAACCCATGCAGTTGCACTAAATCAAGTTAATGAAGCCAGAACTGAGTTCACTTTGGAAGAAGAAAAGGAAGAAAATAAGAAGAAGTCATTCTTTGAAGAAGAAAATATTGATGAAAGAATTAAAAAGATTGAGTTGAATGATAGATATGAGTTCAAAGCATTGGTTGTTCCAATCATTGACATACCTAACTTGAAAGATTTAGGAAATGCCACACCACCATTGAAATGGTTTGGTATCAATAAAGAAAAGTTCCCAGGTGTGATCTATGAAGCATTGAACGAGCCATTAGGAACCTTTTTCAAGGAGATTGAAAAAGAATATGGAAAAAAGCTAGAGAAGATGTAAGAAGCTTATAAACAATAAGAATAAAATTTTAAATAGGATATATATGAGATAATAATTACAAATAATAAGAAAATTAATTAAAGAAGTCAATGTTTTCAAGAGTGGTACTCTTGGTCATGTTCTCATTCTTGTAGATACCCACCAATCTTTCAGCCAACTCAAACATGTTATTTCTCAAAGAAATGACTATGAATTGAGCATCCTTGGTTCTATCTTTAATGTAATTAGCAACGATGGAAACATTCTTGAAATCCAACGCAGCATCAATTTCATCCATGATATAGATCGGAGTTGGCTTATAATTGTGTAAAGCAAATACCAAAGCCAAAGATGATAATGTTTTTTCACCACCAGATAAGTTGGAAATGTTTCTCCAGGATTTCTTAGGAGGCATGACACTGAACAAGATACCTTCTGAAAATGGATCTATTGAATCAACAAGTTCTAATTCAGCATTACCACCCATTGTAATCATTTGGTACATTTCCTTCAATGATTGTGAAATGATATTGAACCCTTTCATGAACTCATCATATCTCTTCTTTTTAAATTCTTTGCATCTTTCCTTAACAACATCTCTGTTGTGTATGGCTTCATTTAATTCATCTTTTTTCTCTTTGAAACTTTTATAGTTTACAACGTAGTCGTCTAAGGCAGTTAAGTTAACAGTCGATGTTTCTAAGAATCGTTGCAAAGATGCTATCTCCTTATCATAGTAGTCAATATCAGTTTCAGGAAGGACATAACTCTCAATGTTTAAAAACTCTATGTGAGACAATGGTACTTGTTGAATGACTGGTTTGATAGAATCTCTTTCAACATCCATAAAATTTTCATCTTGCGGTTCTTCCTTTGCAACAACATCTGATTGTACTTTTTCACGAGTTGTCTCAGCAGAGTCTTCTTCAACATCCATCTTGTTTGGATCTTCGTTTTCCACTTGAGATGGGAGTTGTTCTTCTTGTTCAACCAGAACTTCCTTTGTAGGCAAACACGACAAAGTCTCTAATGCTTCATACACATCTCTGATCTTGAGTTTTTCCTTATCGGCCATTAAAGCTTCACGGTTTTCATTTAATTGCTGCTTTTCAGTTTCAAGTCTTTTCAAATACTTCTCATCATTCGCCAATTCATTATGAAGACTTTTAATTGTCTTCTCAAATAAACGAAGTTCGCCCTCATGGAAAGCATTTTCATCCTTTAAAACAACAAATTCCTGAGCTAGAGTATCCTTTTGAGAGCTTATGATAGTTATCTGTTTATCACAGGTTGCAACTTCAACTTCGTACTCACCCAGAACATTTCCGGAATTGGTTAAATTTTCAGTTAAAGTCTCAATAGTTTTTTTGAATTTTTCCAGATCTGTTTGCTTCTTCTTTATTAACAGCTTAGTCTTTTTCAATCTCGTGCTCAACTTATTCATTTGCTTTTCGTTGTTGCTTATTAGTTCTTTTTGCTGATCAAGTTCAAATCCACCAAGATCATGTATTTTCAGCTGAACTTCTTCAATTTCTTTCGTTTTTGGCTGAATTTCTAACTCAAGGTTAGATATTTCTTCTCTAATCTCTTCGATTGATTTTTGTAATGCTACAATTTTTGATTCTGTAGAAACTGTTGACTCTTTCATTTGAATGTTGGCAGTTTCAAGTTGTTTAGTAGTGATATTCAATTCGGTTTTGGAGTTACTTAATTCAAACTCAACGGTAGATGATTGATCTTCTAACTCAGGTATTTCACCAGAAAGAATGTCAATTTTTTGTTGAAGTGAACTTACTTCTTTAGAAACACTTTCCAAATTTGAATAAGACCTGTTGTATGCGTTTTCTAAAGCCTTTAACTCTTCTTGGGTCATGAACAAGTTTTGTAAACTTTGTTCAGTTTGGTTCTTGGAGTTGATTACTTTCATCAATCCTTTGAACTTCTGTTTACCACCACCAGACATTGTACCGGAAACATCAATCAAAGCACCATCAACAGTTACTACTCTCAATCTTCTACTACCACCATATGCAATCTTTTTGGCTTCATTCAAGTTTCTAGCGACTATAGTATCTCTCATTATACTGTAGAATGCAGGTAAAAATTGTTGTTTACTTGGTTTGATCAAATCAAACAATCTATGAGCACCATTGGGTAGAAATTTGCTAAAATCTTGGTTCATGGTATTGTCAAAGTTTGACAACTTATCCAAAAGAACAAATCTCGAGTACCCAAGTCTATTTGTTCTCAAATATTCAATACACTTTTGAGCACAGTCAACTGTATCAACTAATATGTCATTAAGTCTTGGAGCTGCTGTTGAAATAGCAACATCATACTGGGAATCAATAACAGCTAGATCACCTAGTCTACCATGGAACCCAGAAATTCTACCTTGTTCTTGCAATTTGGACAAGGCTTTTATTATCTTGTTGCTGGAATCAGTTGTACTGATACTGCTCTTAGCTTCTAGGTACTTTTCTTTATGCTTGTTGTATTCTTCATCTAATGAGTTTTGTTCTTTTTTCAAATTAGAGAACTCCGTCTTCAATGATGTGAGTTGATTCTTCTTTTCATCTAGTATTTTTTTAACAGTTGTAAAAGAATCTTCTCTGGCTTTAATCTTGTTTTCTAATTCACTCTGTCTTACTTTTAAAAATGAAGCCTTCTCAGTAAACTTGGTAGTTCTTTGTTGCAACAAGTTAATTTCTTGATCTTTTAATGTAATCTCAGATTCTAAACTGTTAATCTTTTGTTTATTTGGATCAATTTCTTGTTCTAGCTCAGCAATCTGTTTTTCCAGGTCAGCACTCTTATCTTTAAATGCTTGTTTCTTTGTTTGAAACTCTCTTTCAATGGTAGCCGTTTCAGTCTTTAAATTAGCCATATTGGCGGTATCCTTGACAATAGAGTCTTCAAGCTTGACTAATTCCGCAGCAGTCTTACTCGAGGCTTCATTGGTATTATTTAATGATTCTTGGTCTTTCTCCTGAGCCTTTTCATGATTTTTTATCTTTTCTTCGGCCGCTATCTTTTTTTGGGAAAATGACTGCAGCTGCTTTTCAAAATTATTTATTTGCACATCTAGTGCGTTAATCTTCTTATCATTTTCATCAAAAATAACTTTGACTTTATTTGAATCATCTTCAGCTTTTTTTAAAAGATCTTCGTGTTCATTTTTATCAGACTTTATATCTGATATGTCAATATCAATTTTTTTAATGTTATTTTCTATTTTCTCACATTCCAAGCTAATTTTCTTGGCATTGTATAGCACAGCCTGTCTTTCATTAGTGATATACTCCAAACTCTTATCTTTACCAGCTTCCAATGACTTCAAATCTGTTTCAACTATCTTCACTCTGTTATCTTTTTCAACACATACCTCATTAAGAGTTTCAAGTTGAAACAAGCAATTTTCAATTTCCGGTTTGTATGCTGAAGTTCCAATGATATCTTCCAAATATTCAAGAATACCATCATCACCTTCCTTTTCAGCTTTAGGCTTCATTTGAGCAATACTTTCAACTTCACCTTGAAGAATTAAGAATCTCTTATGATCAAGATCAATTCCTTCTTTTTTAAGGAGTTCGGTGACTTGGGTATATGAGCTTTCCTTTCCGTTAACATAATATTTTGATGAATTGTTTTTAAAGGCTTTTCTTGTTACAACCAATTCATCTTCTGTATTATTCTCCTTTTGGAATCCATCTCTGTAGTTATACTTGAAATGAACATCTACACTACAGAACTCCAAATTTGGATAATTCTCAGATTTATGAATCAACTCACTCAATCTTCCTTGTCTCAACTTACTTGCTCTAAACCCAAATACAAACAACATTGAATCAATGACATTGGACTTACCAGAACCATTAGGTCCAACAACAGCAGTGAAATTCTCGTTGAATGGACCTACAATTTGTTTGTTTGCATATGACTTGAAATTTGTTAATGTAAGTTGGTTGATGTATAATCTTCTTCCACCTGTCTTGATATTCTGTGATTCCCTTTCCATAGCATGATTGAGCTTGTGAAGTGTGTTGATCTGTCTTTTTGGTGATAGTTGAACTAAAGATAATCTTCTGTTGGTTGGAGATGGGCTTCTTCTAGCTGGCGATAGTCTTCTGTAAGGAGAAACTTCCTGAGTTTTGATGTGAGCAGATCCATGTATTGATCTTCCTCTTAATGAAAGATTGCTATCAGCTGTAGATCTGTTACTGGAAATCTGTTGACTGTTGTTTATGTTGAAGAACTGACTGCTTTGTTTTTGAGGAGATCGTAGAATAGTTTCTGTTGTTATTTCATCGTGACTAAGTGGCTTGATACGTGGTGGGGTTGATGGTTGAATTTTTCTTTTCTTGTTGTTAGAAGAAACCTTCTTCTTAGTAGGGGTCTTGTCTGAGGACATGTTATGATTGGGGTTTGGAAATAATGTTTTGATAGTTGGATGGAGGTGTGTGTATTTGTATGTTTTTTTAAGCGCGTTTGTTGATGGGCAATTCCAACTTTTTTGTGTTTTTCACGAGACTTCCTGTAAACAAACAGTTGTATAGTAATATATTTCATTGTAATATTGGTCAAAATGGCATGCCAGAAAGATAGAAGTTATCACTACGCATTTTAAGAATAATAAAAAAAGAATGATAAATTAATAGTTTGTTTACATGATGATTAATCCATTTTTTATAACATATTATTGGTATTGTTACCCGCTTACCTCTAAAAACATTACCCAATTGGGTAACACTTGCCAACTTGTGGAAAAAAATTGTCTTGCGCCTTAGTGGGAAAAAAAACATGAAAATTTTTTAAAAAATATCATATTTGATGGAACATAAATCTTGCACAGCTATCTCTTCAAATCAATAGTATCTACACCAAGAAAAAACTCCACTCTCATATACAACCAATATTTAAAGTATGATTTCAGCAGTTTCATATTCAAAGAGATGTTTTTCTCAATCTGCCAACCTTTCAAAGGCTCGTTACAGTTTAAAAGATCCAGTTCATCACTTGGAAACATATAAAAAAAGAATTTTGTCAACTACACATGATCGTCAAAAGATTGCTGAAAATGACATCAGATCTCGTGGATACTACCCTCTTGACTCCAGACAAGACAGATTAATTGACCACTACTACAACTCTGTACAACCTGACATGATGTTAATGGCGTATGACCATGCGGAAACATATACCCCTGGTCCAGTGTATGTTGAACAACATGACATGACCAATCCATACACAATCAATTCTACAAAGAGAACTATCTTTGGTAAGACAGGTCAATTTTTAAACAGATACCCAATGACACCAAAGAATATTCCAGAACTTCTAGATTTACAAGTTGTTTGTGTTGCCAAGGATATTAACGAAAACAAGTATAATTACGTTTCTGCAAAATCCTTAATACAACAGACTACCAACGTTAAGCCACACGATTTGAAGGTTGCTGTTGCTGATCCAAAATTACACCTTGGTGTTGGTACAGCCATTGGTGGTCAAGCCACTCTAAATGGATACGAAAAGAATCAATTCTTGTTAACAATCAATGAATTAGTTTATCCTAAAGATGAAAACTTTGTTGGTATTCCAGAGCATACAATTGACACTAAAGGTAACCTGACTTTACACTTGACTGCCCAACACGTTGCATCCTTCCCTGAAGTAATGAGTGATAAAGATCTATGGAACAATTTATTTAACATGATGGTTCATGTGAAAACTTCTGCCCAAGACCCAGCATACGCTAAGATGCTACTGAGTGGTTTAGGTTTCCCATTTGTGACTTTAAAGCCAATCAAGGAACCAAAGAGAGTTTAGGAACTATTATACCTCTATATACATAAAATTTTCATTGTAAATAATAATAAAAAATCAAGTTTATAAAAACATAATATAAAGATCTTTTTTTTCTAAATTTTATCTAATTTTAATTTCTTGACGTTCTTGGCAACTAAGGCAATACGTTCACCCAAAGACAAAGCTAAACCTTGACCTTCAGATCTGATTCTGACATTACCTACAATTTCGCCAGTTTCAGGTAACTTCTCAATGCAAACATTAGCCAAAACTTCTTCACCGAAAGAAGATTTGGCAAATAAGTTACAGGATAAGAATCTAGCAGAAGCATCACTCTCATCTTCAACATTAATATCGTTTTTGTTCAAAATCTCCATGTTGGTGAAATCACATAATTTGTATAAGTATTCTTCACAAGTTTGGAAATTGGTAGTCTTGACATTGATCTTGTTTTCCCATTCAAACTCATTCCACATGACTCTGAACTTGTTGTCATCCTTCAAGTCTTGTTTTTTGATGTAATCCATTATGTTTATGTGCACATCATTCATGATGACATATTTGGAATCATCACCATGAGCACCATCATAAATGATGTTACCGAATATAACACCAGTATCAGCACTGCTGACTTTACAATTGATGATGAATCTATGGAAACCATGAGCAATGACATTGATAGAAGAAGGTTGTTCCAAGATCTTGACATCACCCAAGGTGGAGAATTGCAAGTGTAAGTTCTTCAAAGTTTCCTTAGTTTGGTTCACAATCAATAAGTCCAAAGTTAAGTCGAATTGGTTGGTTAGGATACAAGCTTCAGCATAAACAGGATCAGAGAACCCAGTTAATTGAACAATCTTGGCTAATTTGGAAGTGGCAGTGGCCTTGACACTGGCATCAGATATGCTGGATACCTTAGAGGCATCTTTACTACCACTGACGGCATGTCCTATGTCCTTCAAGATAGAGTTGTCAGAAAGCTTAGAGTTGGAACTGCCTGGCAACAATCTGAATCCAATTTGAGAATCAACATTGTAGTTTTCGTTCTTTGGTAAAACATCACCTTTGCTGTTCTTTTGTAAAACAGCCTTGGAGAATTGTAATGACTTGAATTGTTTTTGGAAGGCTTCCATGGTAGTTTCCAAGAATAAGGAAATCATCTTTTCAACAATTTCAACAGAGTTCAAGTTTAATAATATTTCGATGTTTTGCATGATCTTTTCCTTGGAATCTTCGTCTATCTTCTTGCCTACAATGACTTCGTTTTTGTATCGGATAATGTTAATCAACATTAAAATAGCTTCTTGTTTCATACCATTGACAACTGGAGTGGTTTTAATATTTTCTTCAGTCAATGGGGATAAAGAGATAGCTTGAAGAATTAACTTTATGATACAAGTAGAAACAATGGACATGGTGTAGTAGTCTCCTTTTCTCAAGAACAATTTCAAAGGTGGTAGTTCATCCAAATCTTCCTTCACAGTAGAGTCTTCATCATCTTCATCTTTGGTTATGACTGGCTCGACATTCAATGGAGCGTTGGAGTATGTACCATCTGGCAAGATGACTGGACCTGTGGATTGGGCAACTTCTTCAGTAGTTTCAGGTTTCTTTTCGGTAGCAGTTTTAGAAGCAGCTAATGATTCTCTTAAGTGGTTCCAAACAGAAACAATCAACTTCTTGTCGTTACAGTACTCACCTAATAACCATAAACAAGATCTGTATACTCTGGCATGTTTGATGTCTTCTAATTTCATGATCAACTTTTCAATTAATTGAGCTTTTAAGTGAGTATTATTGTTAGAATCAGCCTTGGAAATGATCTTCTTTAAAAAGCTAACAACTTCTAAACAAGCAGTGGTGTCCAAAACTGCCATACCATCTAGCAATAAGGAGGCAACTTCAACAGCAACCTTGTCATAATCAGAAGCAACCTTGGTAACAGAAGTGATTAACAAAGTTCTGTATTGATTCAAAAATTCTTTAGAAGCAACAGATTGAGACTTCTTAATGTCAAAAGAGACTAACAATTCCTTCTTTAAGAAGCTGACAACTTCAACGGAAGTTTTGAAATCGACTAAATCTAAAATCAAGTTCAAAGCAGCTTCGGATAAGTATGGGTCGTTGCTGTTAATGACAGATATTAGGGTGTGGATTTGTAAAGACATTTGTTGCTTGTACAAAGTGGCTAATTGTTCGTTGTTGGATGTAGAAATCAAAGACTTGATTTGTGATAATAAAATCAACTTGACATTCCAATCGGATTCTTGAACGAATAATTCAATCAAGTTGGAAACAATAATGTCAATGGTTTCAATTAAATCAAATTCATGAGAGTTGGAGATCAACACAGCAGTTAAGTTAACCAAAGCCCAGACGTAATCTAACTTAACTTCTCTGTTTTCAATAGTGTCAATCTTGTTAACAATAACATCTAAGTAAGAAAGCTTAATATCGCTAGGGGTTAAAGAATTGAAAGTGTCTTCCTTGATAAATTGAGTGAAAATTTCAGTCAACAATGGATGAACGTTGTTTGGAAGAGGAACTTCATCGGTGTCGTTATCATCAGCATTGGAACCAGCAATGGAAGTTTCATCACCAATGGTTTTCAATAACCAATCTCTGGCAGCATCGGAGTCAACCTTCCATAAGGCTAAGAACCCGTTTCTCAAGACAACACCATCTTTTTCGTTTTGGACTTCCTTGGCTAAGAATTCTTCAATAACAACCTTGAAGTCAGGAACTAATCTTTCATCAACTTGGTAAATGGAAAGCAAAGTTAAGATGGAATACTTTCTAACAAACTTCTTTTTATCTTGTAACAATTGGAAAACATCGTCAACTAAATGTTCCAAAATTTCTCTTTCTTTAAACTTCATCAACAATCTTAAACAAGAACCTCTAACAAAATGATTGACGTGTTGTAAATCAGCATGTAAGTTGGCAGATAACAAAATAAACTCTTGTTTCAAAGAAGCTGTGGCTTCATCCAACTTTGGAACAACTTCCCAGTATTGGTATAACAACTTCTTGACACTCTTAGATTTGGAAGGCATGACGTATCTGATAATGGCCATTAATAAATCCTGATCGTTCAACAAGGAGGCAGCTAGTTCTTCTTCGTTAGAACCAGTGTTGGAAGTGGAATAACAATTAACAACAGATAAGATCTCTCTCATGACAGCTTCTTTTTCTTCATCGTGAGGGGATTCTAATTTTAGCTGGAATGCTTTAGAGATGAATGAAGGGGCGTTTTTGCTTGATCCTTCTGAGCCTGTGATGGCGCTGTTCTTGGAAACCAAAGTATAAGCAATATGAGGCATTACAAGCAGATGAATATGGTGTTTGGTTAGATCAAATTCTTTCAAATGTAACGTGTTTAAGTGAAAAAAACAAACGTGTGTGTTTAAAGGTGTAAGCCTAAAAAAATTTTTTTTCCCACTGGAGAGAATCCGCTCTAACACCATCGATGTTCTAAATCATTCACTCTTCACTTTTTTCCTTGATATCAACACACAGATTTAGACACAAAAACCATACACAAACATGTCTTTACAGTACTTGAATCCTAAAGCAGAGACACTAAGAAGAGATGCTGCCTTGAAAGTCAACTGCTCAGCAGCAGAAGGCTTGCAACAGGTCTTGGAAACAAACTTGGGTCCGAAAGGTACTTTGAAACTCTTAGTTGATGGAGCTGGGAACCTTAAGTTAACCAAGGATGGTAAAGTTCTTTTGACTGAAATGCAAATCCAATCCCCAACTGCTGTGATGATTGCCAGAGCTGCTGCTGCTCAAGACGAAATAACCGGTGATGGTACCACCACTGTTGTTTGTTTAGTTGGTGAATTGATGAAGCAAGGGTTCAGATTGATTCAAGAAGGAATTCATCCTAGAATTATTACTGACGGGTATGAATTAGCCAGATTGGAAACTTTAAAGTTTTTAGATGATTACAAAATCCAAAAGGAAAATGCCATTCTGGATAGAGAATTCTTATTACAAACAGCCAGATCTTCATTGATTACAAAGATCAATCCGGAATTGTGTGAGGTCTTGACTCCTATTGTCACTGATGCTGTTTTGATTTCCTCCAAGCAACAAGAAGATATCACCATCAAGCCAAGTTTGGATCTACATATGATTGAAATCATGCAAATGCAACATAATAACAGCAATGATACCAAGTTGATTGAAGGGTTGGTTTTGGATCATGGTCCAAGACATCCAGAAATGCCAGAACATTTGAAGAACTGTCATATTTTGATTTTGAATGTTTCTTTAGAATATGAAAAGACTGAAGTTAATTCTGGATTTTATTATTCATCTGCCGAACAAAGAGATAAGCTAGCTGCTTCTGAAAGAAAGTTTGTTGATGAAAAGTTAAAGAAGATTATTGACTTGAAAAATGAAGTATGTCCTTTAGGTTCAGACAAGAACTTTGTTATAATCAACCAAAAGGGTATTGATCCAATGTCTTTAGATATTTTAGCTAAGAATAACATCATGGCCTTGAGAAGAGCAAAGAGAAGAAACTTGGAAAGATTACAATTAATCACCGAAGGTCAAGCCACCAACTCTGTTGATGAATTAACTCCAGAGATCTTAGGTTATGCCGGTGAAGTTTATTGTGAAACTTTAGATGATGAAAAATACACTTATGTTACTAAATGTAAGAATCCAAAAGCTTGTACAATTCTAATAAAAGGCCCTACTTTCTACACATTACAACAAATCAAGGATGCTGTGAGAGATGGTTTGAGAGCTGTTTCCAATGTCATAAAAGATGAATCCATTGTTCCAGGTGCAGGTGCCTTCTACATTGCTTGTAGCGAGCATTTAAAGCAATCCATAGTCAAGAAAACAATTAAGGTTAAGGGTAAGCAAAAGTTGGGTGTCCAAGCCTTTGCAGAATCTCTACTTGTGATTCCAAAGATTTTGATAAAGAATGCAGGTCACGATCCATTGGATGTATTAGCTTTGTGCCAAGATGATTTAGAAGAGTCTGTTGATGAGGATGAAAGTAGATATGTTGGAGTTGACTTGAACTTGGGTGATTCATGTGACCCTACCATTGAGGGTATTTGGGATTCCTTCAGAGTCATAAGAAATGCCATTACCGGTGCTAATGGTATTTCCAGCAACTTGCTTTTATGTGATGAGTTGTTGAAGGCTGGAAGATCAACCTTGAAGCAATAGAGAGCTTATATATATGTTTCGATGAGTAATAGTAGATTACATTAGTTAAATGTCGGTACGCTACACGGTGTATACTGTTTTTGGCGTGTATAAAAAAAATTTTTCCTTTAGGTGGTAAACAACCCCCAGTACACGTTTCAGTTTTTATTTTTTTGATTGTATCACTCACCCCCCCTTTTTGGTGTTTATTTATAAAAGTCTTTGTATTGCAAACCACACAACCACACTCTTTTTGCACATATGGACTCTACAGCAACCACTTTGAAGGACTACCAGATAGCTGCGATTAAGAAGATGTTGCTGTTCAACACAGCAGCTTCAAAGTCCACCAGCGATGACCAAGAAATCAATTGGAAAATCTTGATCATGGATAAAACCAGCACTGGAATCATATCCTCTGTTTTAAGAGTCAAGGACTTGTTGAAAGTCGGTGTTACTTGTCACACCACATTGTTTTCTCCTCAAAGACAAGCTATCCCAGACATTCCAGCAGTTTATTTCATTGAACCTAGCAGAAAGAATTTGGAAAAAGTTATACAAGATCTGAAAAATGATTTTTATGACGAATATTATTTGAACTTCACTTCACACATATCTAGAGTTGATTTAGAGTTTTTGGCTGAGGAGGCTGTCAAGATAGGTAAGTTTGATCAAATCAAACAAGTTTACGACCAATACTTGAACTTTGTAGTTTCTGATCCGAATGTCTTTGAAATTGAAATGGAAAAAGTATGGTCAGAGTTCAATTTGAATAGTTCTATTACTGAAGAGGAAATCAACAACAAATGTCAAGAAATTGCTTCAAGATTGTATAATGTCATTATTACTATGAACTCCAGCATAAACAGCATACCAATATTAAGAATCCAACCAGGTGGACCAGCTGAAATTGTTGGAAAAAAATTGGACAGCATGTTACATGAATATATCATGAACAGCAAACAATTCATTGAGGGTAATAATACCGAGAGTAATGTTGCCGATTTAGACAGATCAGTTTTGGTTTTGGTTGATAGAAATGTTGATTTCACTTCTGTCTTATCCCACTCTTTATACTATGAATGTTTAGTATCTGAAGTTTTTAAATTGAATAGAAACACCATAACTTTGCCATCTGGTCAAAAGATTGATTTGGATAGCAATGATTTTTTTTGGGAAAATAACAACCAATTGCCATTCCCTGAAGTTGTTGAGAATGCAGAACTTGAATTGAACAATTATAAGAAGGAAACTGAAGAAATCACATCCAAAACCGGTGTTAATATCACCAATTTGCAAAACTTAAACATTGGCAAGGATGGTGATATTCAACAAGATACAGATTTGATTCAAAAAGCTATGGATAAATTGCCTGAACTAACTGCCAAGAAACAATTCATTGACAATCACTTCAAGATTTTGTCTGAATTGATTAAGGAATTAGGGAAGTTACACTTGGATAAGTTTTATGAGCTTGAACAAGAGGATATTTACAACGTCAAGAATAGAAACGAGTTTATAGAAATATTGAAAGATCCTGAGGCCGGTACTGTTTCCGACAAGATAAGAACATACTTGTACATATTTTTGAAAACCAACATGAGTCAATTGAAGGGTAGCAGAAAACAAGAGTTTGAAACGTTTGTTGAAAAGTGTGATGAAGTTTTCAAGCAATTATGTGAGAAGAAGGGTGGTGATGAAGAAGCCGTTGATGAACAAATGGTTATAAATACCAAGCTGCTGGACGCCATCAAGAACATTTACCGCTATCAAAAGATGAACAACATGACTTATTATGCAGATGACAGCAGTGTTGATGTCAAGAAAAACAATGTTAATGAAGATTCTTCCAGCAAAACAGCTTCTTACTTCTCATCTAAGTTGTATGGTCTAGCAAACGACAAGTTACAAGATAGTATGGGTTCCATTATTTCTAGAGTTTCCAACTTGTTAACTTCAGATAACGATAACTTGCCATTGACCAACATAGTCAGCAGCATAATGACTACTAGCTATGCAGACAAGAGTGAAGATGAATTGAACAGCTATGAACAACTTGTTGAGAAGTATTTATACCTGGATCCAACTTTGAAGAAGAATATTTTGAAAATCAACAAGAATAGAAAATTCAACAAGTGTATATGTTTCGTTGTTGGAGGTGGTTCATACTTGGAACATTGCAATTTACAAAGATATGCCGACAAGAGTTCTGATTTGAATCCAAATAGTGGTAATAGCGACCACAACATGAACAAAATCTACACAGACAAGAGAATTGTGTATGGGTCTACAAGCATGGTTTCACCTAATGAGTTTTTAAAAGAACTAGCAAATATATAAAACAAGTTAAAATTCAATTGATCTATGTTTTTTTTATAAAAAGCCGTTGGTGTTGGATTTCAAGATCTCTACTGATCTGTCTAGATCCAAGAACAAATCCATACATTGTTCGACATCTTCTTTTATAATTTCATCTCTTCCGGCCAATTCCATCAGAATGCTGCATGGGGAAAGCAGTTGCAAGGCATATCTCAATCCTCTCTTTTTGCTAGACTCGTCACCTATTTGACATAATTTTTGCATGGCTGATGGATTGATCTTCAAATTCATGGATTGGGCTCTTTTAGAAATTATAGCTTCCAATTCCTTAATGTTGTAAGGCTTTGTTTTGATGATTAAACATCTATCCAAAAGATCTTGTGGAATACCGAATGGAGAAACGATATCTTCAGTGCCGTTGATGGTATTCAAACCTTGTTTGTTAGTAGCAAGAATGATCAATGGAGCCAAATCCAATTCTAAAATCTTGTTTATGTATGTGAACATTTCCAAATTCAACATGTGTGCTTCATCAATGAATAATACACCAGGAATTAATTCTGCTTGGTTGTTGGAAATGTATTTATGTACAACCTTGTCTACTTCTTGTCTTAATTTATCAGTGATTTCGGTTTTCTTGTTGGCTTGTAAGTTTGACATCATTGAAATAATATCGTTACCATTGGAGGAAGGCTTGACATTGGCCATGTCCAAATCATGTAAAGTCAAATCTTGAATGATTTCTCTTTTTTTATAAACTTCACCTTTTGGTAGAGGAACATATTCTTCTAATTCAAGATCAAATTCAGTGGCAAAAGAATCAGATCTACCACATCTCTTGACAATACCTGTGTTTGCTTCTATGTAAATAACATCACCAATGGCAATTTTTTCCTTGACTATGGAATCATAAATGGTTGGATCTAATCTTAAAGTCTTGGTACCCTTGGCAGCCTTCAAGGTGATGACAACGTGGGATAATGATTTACCATATCCTTGTATATCTTGACCAACGGTGTTGTTAGATTCTTCTGGTTGTAATTCAATGACTTCACCTTCGTAAACTTCCTTTAATTCCTTCATTCTAATAATAATACCTCTTCTTAAGTTCATCATTAACAATTCAGTTGGCTTGACTTCTTTAGAATAGAATTCTGAACCAACCAACTTGATAAATGGGATGTTGGCACCTAGTTCTTTGGTCATACCATAAGCAAGGGCAGTTTTACCAGTAGATGGTTGACCTTGGATTAAAAGACCTTTGTTGTTGAACTTTTTTTCTTTGATTAGATCAAGGATGATGCTTGTTGCTTGTTTGGCTTGTTCTTGGCCAATGAAGTTATCATTTTTAAGGTTCTTGATGTGGTGGTGTATAGATACCTGAGTAGTAGCCATGGTGTATGTGATAGAAATTGTTTGGTGTTGTTTATTATGAATATGTTTTTTGGTATGAAAATGTAAGAATAACATAAGGTTGATATATATGAAAAACACCAAAAGTTGTCAGTGTGTTAAAAAAAAAAAAAAAAAGAAAGAAAAGTATTTAGATGATATTGGTAGCGGATACAACTATACGCACGTGACTTATGCTGATGGTATAAATATTAAAAAATCAAATATATAAAAACTTTCATTTGGTTATTAAAGATGATAAGAACAATCATTATTCAAATCTGTTATCGTATCAAACACACCAACAAACATGATTACATAAGAAGATTAGGATTTGTTGATATATTTGTATAGTGAGTATATGCTTATCTCCTATGTCCGACTAACAAGAATTTGTTTTAGAAAAAAAAAAAAAGCGCTTTTTTCACTTCCCCCTCCTATACAGCGTATGGTTTAAAGATCATTTGTGTGTAAAATGAATAAATGAAGAACTCTCTTAAATTAAGATTGAAACATCATAGTACAGAGAGATGTATCACACCATTTACAACCAGAAACAAATTATAACACATATATACATACCATTACTATAATCAAATGAAAACTTTGATCACCAAAATAGATAGCCGTATCAGCAACCTCAATGAATACAGCTCAGACTCAGACTCATCATCTGACACATCAAGTGACTCAAGTTCTTCTGAGCATAGATTCTCTAACGACCATGAACTCACAAGAAAGAGAACAATGAGCAACAAAGGGCTCATGATAAATATTCCTAACTACTTAAGCAAGTTAAGTCCAACACCTTCTATAAACTCAAATGATTTGGCAATGAAGCTATCACCCGAAGAAAAGATCATCAATAGAGGAAGAGGATTGTCATTTTCACAAAGACTTAAAAACAACAACATGCTCATAAACAATAACATGAATAAAGATTATAACATGAACAACTCTCCTATAGACATACCCATAGAGTTTAAAGAAATTATAAGATCAAGATCTAACTCAAGAACCAGAACAAATAGCATGAATAACAATCTAGACCAAATAATGATTGGGGATCGAAGCAGAACCACAAGTTTTGGTGAGCCAATAGCTATTAATAACACCAGAAGTAATTCAAACAAGCCAAGAAACCAGTTGAATTCATCAGTCACCAATTTGAAGAAGATGGCCAGCAGTCTGGATTCCATCAATTCCATCAACTCATTGAAAAAATCTACATCAAGTTTGTTAATGACCGGATCGCCAAGTTCAGGTCCCATTTCAATGAAGAACTTAAAAAAGTATTTGACAACTGGTGATGAAATGTTCTTGACAGATGAAATGAGTGATGAAGACTTGTTTATGAATAATTTGTCTCATCAACAACTGAAGAAGAGCAATGGTGATGTTATGGTGAACATGACCTCATCTGCCAATTTATATTCCTTGAATGATGCACCAGTGGTGAATGATGATATAGAAAGAATTAAAAAAAACACCAAAATTGTTGAAAGTAATGATCTGGATGATAATTATACAATGCCATTTGATACATTTACAAAACCAAGCAAGGCTGAGAGTGTTGACTTGAATACGGGTCTGACTTTTAGTAACAGCTTCAGCAAGAGATTGAAAAATAATGATGATCCTCATTCAGAAAGTGTAGCTTCAAACACCACCATCAAGGCAAACACCATGAAGGCTTATAAGAAGGTTACGCCTATAGATTTGTATGGAGACAATGATGAATTTGAAGATGATATGAACAATGGCAATTGGCTCCTTGGAGGTAATGTTTGAATATAGATGACTTTATCGGAGATAAAAAGAAGAAAAAGAAATTCTAGAAAAGAAAAAAAAAATTGTCCTCTTTTTCGATTTTAGCCGGTAGAAGAAAAAATCGAACATTCGGAAAGTTTATGGTTGTTTAAACATGACTTTATAAACTTATAAAACTCCTTAAGAGATACTGATAACCACACACATTTTATATAATAACAGCTAGTATCGGAACTATTTGAACATTATTAGATAATTTGTAACACATATAATAACATTAATAATCTTTTTTTTTGCCATATATTCTTTAATCAAAAACAACCATGCAATTACTTACCAACACACATACATTCCCATACACATTTGAAGAAACAATCGTAGCTGTATGGCAGAAGTATCCAAATGAAATGAGTGAACATGTCAAGTGCATTGACATTCTAGATAGAAAGTATAATAAAGAAGAAAAGAAGATAACCACACATAGACTGATCACTTGTCAGCAAAAGATTCCTACCTGGTTGGAATACATCATTGGTAAAGAACTAACCAAATCTAAGGTTTTAGAAATAAGTGAAGTAGATTACAAGAACAAGCAATTCACTTTGAAATCATTGAACATTACTGGAGGTAAGTTTTTGAAAGTATATGAGGAAGTTGTGTACACTCCAAGTAAAGTGAATAACACCACTGAGTTTAAACAAAATGCTTATATCTTAGGTAATACTAATTTCAATAAGATTAACAGCAAGATTGAGACTTGGTCGAAGAGTAGATTCAATTTCAATGCTGCCAGAGGTAAGGAAGGATTTGAAAGCATATTAGAGCTGTTATTCGGATCAAGAGAGAACAACTGATGATGATATAAGCAAGAACGTGTAAATAGGAAAAAGAACGATTAAAGTATATATTTTATATTCCAAATTAAGACCAGCCTGTGTTTCAATGAAGTCTGATAAGACACATTGAACAAACTCCGATAAAGTTGCTTTTTTTGAAATACTTCTCCAGAAAAGTTGAAACTTAACGCGATGATTTTCTATACTTTTCTTTTTTTGACTTTCTTAAGAAATAAGTCTTAGTAAAAACCAACCCAAATAAACTTAATACTTAATATTCAGTGACTATGTCTGATACAGTCAATCCTTTGAGTAAAAGCTCGGAGCAACAGCAAGATAATATAAGAAAGGATTCTTCCAGAAAGAAGTCCTTGGACAGAATAGAAATGATGAAGTTCTTGGAAAATATCATACAAGAAGAGGACCAATACAAGTATCAACAATCCTTCCAAAACGATACATCTTCTGTAGTAGATTTTAACTTATCTCCAAAGAGCATGGGGAACACACCAACTCCGTTTAATAACATTGCCAGAAGAAGTTTCAGCAGATCAAACTCAATCACTAATAGATCCCATCAGCTTCAAAAGGAAACCACTTTAACTAATAACAACCTGAACGATGTGATCATCAACTTCCAGTACGACAACAGACAAAACTCTATCAGAATCATGGATGAGGAGAGGGAGAGATTAAAACAATTGATATACAACGAGAATAAGCCTGAAATCATTCCGCCTATGTTCATGCAAAAGAGAGGACAACCAAAGCCGGAAGAAATAGGCACAAAGAGAAGATATTCCACCATTAGCAATGTGACACCTGAACCTGAAGAAGAAGAAGCAAAGAATCCCAAAATTGTGTTCCATAATTCTTTTGTTGAAAAGAATAAACATATTCAAATACCCACACCAACGATCAATTCACCACATTTGCAAATCCATAAAGATGATGATGTTTCAAAACTTAAAAGTAATGTGATGATGCTGGAGACTGAGAAGGAGTTGAATTTGAATAAGATTAAGAATCTTGACAAGGAGGTGTTCACAAAGACAGCAATGATCAATGAGTTGAAGAAGAATGAACATAAATTGGTCAATCAGATTAATAAAGATAAAATCCTTATCAATAAGTTGATCAAGGAACTGGCTGAAAAAGACAAACAAAACTTTGTATTAGCACAACAACTTAAGAAGTGATTTGTTTATATATCGGAATAATAATAAAGAAATAGATTGTTTTTTTTTTTTTTTACAAAAGATAAAAGTTGTTAATTAATTATATATATAAAGAATAGATTTATTAATAACTACATTTATTTCTTGAAAGAAGAGTGACACTTACCACAGTAGTATCTGTCTTGGTGGTTGGCCAAGAAAACGGCTGGACCACAGTTGGTACATTCGTTTCTTAACTTTTCAACGTTACCATCACCATCAACCTTGAAGAAGGTTAAGATGGACATCTTGACCTTCTTTCTTTGGTGCTTGATCTTCTTTGGGGTGGTGTAGACTTTTTTTTTTCTCTTCTTACCACCACCTCTTAATCTCAAAACTAAGTGGAGAGTGGATTCTTTTTGGATGTTGTAGTCAGATAAAGTTCTACCATCTTCTAATTGCTTACCAGCGAAGATTAATCTTTGTTGATCAGGTGGGATACCTTCCTTGTCTTGGATTTTAGCCTTAACATTGTCGATGGAATCAGAAGATTCAACCTCCAAAGTAATGGTCTTACCAGTTAGAGTTTTTACGAAAATTTGCATTTTGTCGGCAGGTTTTATGAATTCTTTGCTTCTTTCAAAATGAAAATTGTTGGTATGTTGATGTTATCTTTTTTAAATGTTTGATCAAAGAGTTTAAGAATTAGAGTGTGAGAAAAAAAACTACAATTTGAAACTTTGCTTATATGTGGAGACAAAAAAAGTAGGAAAGTTCAGAATTTTTTGAGAAAAAAGCAAATAAAAAAATTAGGTATGAATTTCCTAATTGGGAAGGTATGTTTCCCAAAAGGGTGAAAAACTGTATATCTCCCACTACTCTTTACTTTTTTCTTTTTTTTTTTGTTACAAAAAAATATAAACACGCACGTGCAGGTTAAACATCAGAATGTTCCAAAACGGGTAAAAGTATAAATGTATGATGATTGGGTAAATCTATAACTATTTATCCAAATAGGAAATTATGGGTGTGTTTAATCAAATGGCCAACACACGGATATAAGAAAAATAATCTATTTTTTTATACACCTAATGCTTTCTCTCATCAGTAAAAAGTGCTAATCAAGCATGTAAAACACACTCACAAAGCATTGTATTCATTATCTAAAGCTTCTGAATTAAATAGCATATCGATTGTTAAAATAAAAGGCTTGGTTAAATCAAGATGTACATTGAATATAAAGTTTGTTTAGTTAATTGCTTGAAAGATAACAAAAAAATAAGAGGGGTTTATCTAAAAAAAAATGGAGTACTCCACTTTATTTACACACACAATCTGTTATCTTATCTTTTGATCAATCTATTTTTTGAGAGAGAGAAAATGGTGACTACTTAAACAGTGCAATCGAGTACTATCTTTTTTTTCTTTTCTGTCTCTCTTTTAAACTTTATTAACTCAAACTTAAATAGAATGTTTTTCAAAAACCAGTACAGCAATAAAATAAATCAAAATGGCAATCAACATTGAAGACTTCTATGAAGATAGTAACACACCAGGATTCCAAGAGTCTGCCAAATTTGTTAGGGACATGGAGGAAGACCAGTTTAGCCATTTAAGTCCAGAATTTAGAAGTCTTTTAGAAGGAGATGGCGTTTATGTTGAGTTTTCTGAAGCTGCTGAGCTTGAGGAGCAACAATTATCACATCATTCACAAATTAAATCACCAATAACAAGTGATGAAGAAGAAGTCAATGAGATGGAAGACTCAGAAATCGAGTTAAAAAATCCCAAGAAACAGTAAGTCGTACCATCAATTTTGATCATGGCAAAATGGATCTTGATAATGATCAATCTCCGAAAAGAAATAATGCAAATCAGGAAGATGAAACTGTTATTGTAGAAGATGAACTTTTATTATTTAACAATTCTATTATAGAGCGTCTTGATTATCTTGATAAACCTACTGATAAGTATTTTGACGGAAATCTAGATGTTGAAAAACTAACCTTCAATTCTTTTAAAGCTACCTTTGCAAAGTTCTTTGAAGAAATATGTAAACAAACTGTTCTTATCTATGAGATATCTGAAGAAGAAGCTTACAAACAACTCATTTTTTGTAATATTCTTTATTCAAATCCTGACATTGTTTTGCAAATACTCCCAAATGTGCAAGCAAACATAGAAAAACTTTTAGAAACCTTCAGAACCGCTGCAGAAGAACTTATTGAAAAAACATAAAAAAAAACACACGTCATATAACAATTGATGCCTTCATAGAAAAGGTTCGCCAAGAAACTGGAAATTTATGAAGCAAAAGTTTCAGTGAAGAACGTAATGGTGGACGAATCAATCAATTCATGTCTTTTTTATATCTGAGGAAATCAAATGCTTATAACAACTTATATTTTACAAGAATTGACAAATCATTGTCTTTATGTTTATCAATATATATGGATACTGCTCATCATCTCAAACGATTAACTATGGTTCGGTGTTTAAAGCTTTGTATGTGGTTCTTTTATCATCCCACTTTCAGTAGTCATTTTTCTTCTACGTGTAAAAAATGGTAGCGTTTTTTGGTTCGTGTTTAATCAATACAAATTTGTTGTATTTTGGTGTACTTTTGAATCCCCAAAGGCTACCCCCTTGATGGATTTCAGTAATCGACAAGAGCACCCTTTCAAAATAGAGCAAATTAACTTCAAATTGTATGAAGTAAAAGTTTAGGGTGCCATATCGCTATAACAGGCGTAAAAAATAGATCAAGTGATGATTTAATGGCAAATAAATTCGTGTCAATTTCACAAAAGTTTGTTCATTTTAATTAGAACATATCATCTCAGTATATAATCAGTTTTAGCCTATTTTGAGATTTAAAAAGATTATTAAGCTCTCCACATGAATATGCATATATACAATGTTATTCAAGAAATTTTGAGAGTAACTTGTAGTGTTAAGCATCTTCTAAAGTTGAATAACAATGATCATTTTTCAAAAAAAATGGCTAATTTTCAATCCCAATTGGGTCAAATTTACACCAAAAATAAATGTTTATAAACATCAAAAAAGTGTTATTCCAAGTAGCTGTTATTAATATAGATAGATTGGACACTACTGAGATGCTAAAAAACAGGTCTAGTATAGATCAAGATACTATTTAAATAGGGTCACTAAGGTGAAAAATTACTGGTAGCATATTATATAGTGGTGAGTATGCATAATATAGTCTAGAGATTAAGTATAACACTTAATATTTGACTACCTGAAAGTCAAATAACTGCAATTAAATAAACCACGGTTTTGTACCTAGATGATGTATTAAATGTGAACACTTTGACCACAGATCGTTAGCCAAATCTATTAATTTTAAGTAAAACAGTAACATTAATTTATTTTTTAATCAGTCAAATTTGAGCAATATTTGATATTGGCTAATGCTGCCAAGATTTAATTTTTTGCATTTTTAATCTCTTTCAAGCTAGAGTCAATGGATTGCAAAAAAGACACCATTTTCAGAGAAGTTTCTTCTGTAGTTATCTTTTTACTCATTGTTTCTGCAATCATTGAAAGATTAGAAATATCAGCTGTATTTGTGTTTGGATTGTTTGTCGATTGCAAAATAGAATTTTGAACAAAACTCATTTGGGATAGTAATGTTTCAATTCTTTCATTAATCATAGAATTCTCCTTACAAATGTTTTTAAGCTCATGGCGTTGCTCATCAATAATTTTATCCTCTTTTTCTAGTCTCTCGTCAAGCTCTCTAAATCCTTTCTGGAGTTCGTTTTCTCTATTCTTCTCTAAGAATTTTTCTTTTTCATTAATAACCTTGGTGGTATTTGACTTAATATTTGCTGAGAGACCAGAAAAATCATCGTAGGCACTGGGAAAAAGGACTATATCATCTTTGGCAAGTAAGTGAGCCCTTTCTTTTTTAGGGACAGATGCTTTGTTAGCTGTATCTGAACTGTTGTCCTCCATCTCAGCTTTGGTTCTTTTGGTTACAGCAGTCTTGGTCTTGCTATTAGCTGTAGATAAAATGTTAGCGTCAACCTCAGCTAATTCAACTCTGCTGTGTGTAGCACTTAGTTTGGGCTCTTGAGATTGATGTGCCAAATCAGAGTTTTCCATATTGGTGTTCTCATTAGATAAAGCTGTCAAAGTGGCGGCTGGAGTGAATGTAGCTTGATTTTTTGAGATAACAGTGAAAGAAGTATAGGAGTCAAGAGTAGCCAACTTTTTTGAAATAGCATTACTTAAAGCATCAATAGCTTGTTTTTTTTTAAAGTTAAAGTAGATGTTTTTTTTTGATGTTGATTTTTTAGAAATACTTAATGATTTCTTTTTTGTTTTGCGTTGTAGAGTTTCGTTGGTGACCATAACAAAATTCCCTTTTTTAGGTTTAGCAGATGGGGAAGCAGCATTGGTAACTTTTGAGCTGTCAATTAAGGACAATAGGTCATGTTTATTGTTAACGACATTGGCGTCTTGTTTTTCATTGTTTGAAGGCATGGTAATAGATCAAGATAATGTAGTTGTTCAACAGCTGGTCTTCACTTATTTCAAGTTATTATTTGGTTGGTTACTACACTTGGTAATTTTATCAGCTAGCATTTATACATGTAAAACGGAAGAGTTAAGAAAAAAAGAATCTTTTAACTTCTTATCTTTTGTTTGCCACCGTGTTTATATGGGTTATCTAAGTTTGAAAAAAAAAGATTAGCCGCCTATTTGATTAAATTACTTCCAAAAACGGAAATTCCATAACGCGGTTAACATGTTCTTACCTAAAAAGGAAATGTTAAAAGGACAACTCCGTATGATGCAAGCAAAAATCATCAAAAATGGGTTTATGGATAAATACATGAGTTTTAACTAGTAAGCTCGCTTCAAATATTTGAATTGAGAACAACAATTTGTTCTTGGCAAGTTGAATCTCCAAAGCATCGTTTTGGAATAATGTTGTAAACAGCAACAGAATACTACTGGAAACTAAAGAGAGAGATAGCATAGCAAAAGAGATTTTTGCATATTTTTGATAAAGTTACATTGACTTATATGTGATACTTTTTCTCTACCAATGAAGGAAAGTTACATTAAATGTATGGATAAATATTCTCTTATCAACGACTTTTCATCAACTAATTTTTGATAAAAAATGGGTTGGAGTTTATAAAAATGGTGTCCAAAAGCAGTTTTAATTGAATACTGAAGTTTTTGAGCCAAGTAATATTTTTGAAGTAGAATTTTGTTCTCTTTTATTTTTGTTTATTCATTTGGTGTTGCTATACTGCTGAACGGTTTAATCAATGGAGCATAGACAAAGGCTGTGACATAAATATGTTACTCCACTAAAATATTATGAGTTTTTAGTCCATTAAGTAAGAAGGTGTTAGCGTTACTCTTATTTTTTATGTTGCTGTTTTGACTTGTTGCTTATCTTTGATTTTTAAGCAAAAATAAGTTTAAAACCATGTTTTTTCAAATATAATACAAATTAAAGAAATTGTTTGATTAAACTTGCAGCTTAATAAATACTCGGTTTTTCAATTTTAATTGATCAATAATTGAAATTGATTTGAAATAACACATCATTCTCAAATTAGTTTACATTCGAATAATTAATATATTTAAATACTTTATACTATATTTGTATTAGTACTTCATTAATCTTAAATGTCAAATGTAAAGATGTTAGTTTTTTATTTTTTTTATTACAGCATAAAGTAGGCATTGTTTACATTAAGACACGTGACCAATCAACACCAAAATAATATTATAACTACTACAAGATAAAACATTCGGATCATGAAAATTATTATAACAGATAGTAGCAATTCACATCAACAAGTATTTATCACCTACTATCATTCTCGTTATATCTACATTCAACCTGTTTCTTTCACTTTCAGTTACGGACTTAACCATTTCTAACGTGTATCGAGCTTCTAAAAAAAAAATCTGAAAAAAAAAATAAACACAGCAAAAGCAGATCAAAGGTGTTTCTAAACACTAAAATAAAACACCAAAACAAACCCCATAAACCATATGAACAATCTATTTGAACTTGATTCCAAGTGGAAGCATATTATTGACTACAATGACACTTTTCTTAAGGAATACGAAATAGGCTCAGACGCGAGCATAGACAAGATAGTCATATCATTTTTGAATGACATGTGTAACAACCTGACCAAAGAAACATTTACAGAGGATAGCAAGATCATTGATCCTAAGCCGTACATAAGACTGCTTGAGAACTGTAACAAGGAGATTTTGAAAAAGCTAGCTGAAAATTCTTTGGGCAATTATAAACATAACAAGGAAAGTTTGAATGAAAGGGAGTTTGAAGATACAATCAAGCCAAACTTTGAACAATTGAAGAAGAATTATGCCTTTTTGGAACAGAAGTTGAATAAAGTATTGGCTAATAACAATAACAAAGGGCTTTTGAATTTAATACAAAATTTGCAATTGAAGCTGGAGAGAAATAATGGATATAAACACAATGTTGAGTTGTTGAAACATTACCTATACTTTTATAAGATAGTTGAACAACATGACGTAAACAACAAGGATCTACTAGAAGATTTGTATGATACACAAGTATCCAACATTTACAAGTTTGAAATATCAGAGTTGGATAAGGAACAAATAGAAAAACAATCCATAATGAACAAAGACATGAGTGTGATCTTAGAAAGATTAATGAACTTATCCAAGAAACTAGAACAAAAAAATGCAAAATTGATCAAGGTAAGTAATTTCATTGGCTTCATCAAGGAAAGATTCGAAGCTTCTATTTTAGAGGACTTTACATTGTTGCATGAAAACTTGTATAACAACGTTGAACATGACTCTGAGGTTATCTATTTAGGATTGAACTTGATTATAGATATTTACAACAAGATGAACATGAACAACAATAACAACTTGATTGACAT
Source organism: Hanseniaspora thailandica (nom. inval.) (assembly GCA_030573475.1). Classification (NCBI taxonomy): domain Eukaryota; kingdom Fungi; phylum Ascomycota; class Saccharomycetes; order Saccharomycodales; family Saccharomycodaceae; genus Hanseniaspora; species Hanseniaspora thailandica (nom. inval.). The sequence goes on along the minus strand of JAJMDF010000239.1, from coordinate 25,782 downwards.
ATTTGTGGATAAACATCCTATACTGTCAAACATAAACGCAAGCAATTTGCACCAATTCTCATCAAGTTTGAACACCACTGATATAAGAATCACATTGAAAGACATAGATACATACCAAGATCATAAGTTTGTGGAATTCCTAGATGAAAACATCTTGAAAATTATTGATAAAGAAAGTGAGATTATCAAAAAAATATTTGACAAGAGTGAAAAGCTTTTTTTTGATACTACAAGTAAACTTATCACCAAAATTTTGATAGACAAGGTTAAGCCTTTGACTATAAAGATAATCAACCATGCCAACACCAGATTGACATCTGAAAGCTACCTAATAATCTTGAATAGTCTTTACAAGGATTTGAAATCAAGACTGCAAAGCTTAAGTGAGAAGTTTAACTTCTGTGAAGATTTGGATCAATTTATTAAAGCTGAGTTATTGAACTACAGCAAGAAGCAATTCCAAATTGATTTGAACAAGACTTTGAATGTGTTATTTGATAAAGAATTGAGATACATAACCTTGAACAAACTTCCATCATCTTCATTAAACGGCTTGAAGGAGTTGATGAAGAAGAATGAAAACAAGGATTTCATAGAGATTGTTAAGCACATTAATTTGATACATCACGAGGAACATAACAATAATAAGTTGCAAAACCTTGGTCAAAAGACCATGACCCAGTTTAACTCATTGTTGAAACATAATGAATTGGATAATTCTCAAAACTCTGCAGTTGCTATTAAGCTAAACATTTCAAACTTTTCCATTGTAGGATTTTTAAACAACTTGAAACACATAGATACTTTGCAAAAGGAGATATTAATCAACGAAGCTGATATCAAGGTTAGCAAAGAACAAATGATGATGTTGATCAATGGCATGATTGAGGAGTACATGATGAAAAACTTTGAAATCTTTTATTACATCAACAAAAAGGAGAACAAGTTGTTGACCAACATGGCTGAGTTTTTTGACTTGATTGAACGTACCCAATCCCAGATCATTTCTTACTACAACATGATGAATGAGATGTTTGGCAACATGACCAACTTTGGATTGTTGGATAGATTGGAAAACTGTATAAATGTGTTGTACATCCAGTATTTGCTACAATTCAGCGATAATGTGGAAAAGATCTTGAAGACTCAGAACAGAAAGGATTATTTGATTGATAACAGAAACATGCTGGTGAATGAAGGGACTCAAAGTTTCAACAATCTGGAAAAATACATAAACGATTTGCTCCACCAATTTGTTGACATTAAGAGTACATCAATGACAAACTTCATTGACATGTTGTTGCAAAACTTATACAAACACTTGTTGAAGAATTATAAGAAGTTTGATGTCAACATGGCTGGTGGATTGGTCATGAACAAGGATATTTTGAATTTATACAACTGTCTGGAGAATTATTCCCCCAATGTTGTTAAAGTTGAAATCTTGAACAAATTTAAGTTATTAAAAGAACTAGTTGGTATTTTCACCATGAGAGACTTGAACAACGTCAGATACTTGATTGACAACTCCATCTACTTGAAGAAGAGCAGTGAAGTAAGAATCAACGACTATGTTAAAAAGAGAGTATGATCATCATAGCTTTGAATTATTAATTACACAACATTTTTATATAAAGGTGCTGCCTAGCAAATAAAGAATTATTACAGATAAAACCCCAGTTCTATACAAAAACAGATTGATGCTCTTTTTTCTATAGTCATTATACTCAACCTTGAAAGTATAGTAAAAGACATAAACAAGAGTGCACACAGATAGAAGAGCATACATCAGCAGTGGGATGTATGGTGTATGCAAGTCTATCTGAGTGTGAGTCAAATTATCTTTATCATCAATGCTCAGAAGGGTTAATTGAGGGTACGTAATACCCATGTTCATGGCTGCTGATTTGGTAGTTATTTCCTTAACGGTTTTGGAGCCGTAAGCATGCATGATCTCACAATAATCATGGTCATCACCACTGATGACAAGGTCTGGGTTTATGCTGTTCAAAATCATGTCGGTTAAATCAGAGGATATCACGGTTTGGTATTGGTTCCCCTTGACGATTGGGAATGGCTTGTTGGATTCTCTTAATGGACCACAGGTTTGAGTGTGTGGGTCTCTAAACAGTGGAACGTGTGTTAATAAAATTCTCTTTTCTAAAGGATTTAAGTTGTGATATTTCTTAACTTCGTTTAAGTAATCTATGGATAAGTTTTGTATTTCAGGAGCAGTTGAATCAGACAATGCAATAGAGTCAATGGTGTAAACAACATAATTAGTACCTTTAATTTCAACTCTGGAGTTGGTATTGCCAAAGAACTCATTAAATCTGTAAAAGCTATCTTTTAAGAGTGTATCACCAAACCCAATGTCGTGATTTCCTGGAAGATTCAGCAAATTCTTGGCATAAACATTAACTTTATTGAAAATTCTGTTGAATCTTTTCAATTCTTTCAACCAGTAATCATTATCCCAATATCTACCACCATCAAACAAATCACCCATAAAGATGTTATAATGAGGCTTGATGATATTTTGAGAACTCAACCAGTTTTTTTTATGATAATTATCCAAGATCAACTGAGTGATTTTATTAATCAAGTATGGTCTGCCTGGATAAGAGTGGTTGTCCATGATTTGAACATCACCATAAACCAAAAGCTTTGTAGAGTCTTGATCCTTGTCTGATGATTTAATCGAATTATTGACATAGTTAACTTCAAAGTGCTTGATGGTGTACAGCCATACTGTTATGACTAATGAGTATAAGTAAAGAAAGGTGTTTTTATTAGACTTGATGAAGTTTATGTTGTTATTTTGTTTGATAGCTAGTCTTTGTTTTGACTCATCATTGTATATAGGCAGCTGCTGCTTGCTGGATCTATAGTTGAGCGTGTTCATGTTGGAGAGTGGTTGTAATGGTATTTGTTTACCTTATGAAATATTCTGAAAAAAAAGAGTACAAATTACAGTGACGAATGTTGATATATGCGAAGAAGAATTTTTAAAAATTGCTAACAAAAAAACCTTAAAAAAAAAGTTAGAGTAAGAATTTACAAGGTGTGTGTAGATGAAGATTTGGGGTTATCAGTCAGGAATGTTAGATAATATACACTCTGATATATAAGATCTATACTATCTAACTAAGCTATCTGTAACATATCTTAACTTTAATACTGATTCAAAGTTGCTAATGTGCTGTTAGGATAATTATTAATGTCGGATATAAAACACATTCTTTTTTTTCTTTCTTATCGTAAAACGTTTTTTATTAATCAAATTCTACACTCATGATTGGAGAATGAATCATTGGCTCAATTGACTTAGTAGTTAACTTTTAAAATACATATAAATAATGTTTATCACAATGTAGACTATCTTTTCATACAACTCTTCACTTGTAATAATAGTCATGTTCTGTTTATATGTAGCCAAGAATTTTGAAAAAGAGAAGTTTGTTCAGAGTCACGTGTATCAATTGCAACCTTTTTCTCTTTCTTCCAAAGGAACTTCAACTCATGGAAATATTTGAAAACAGAAAAGAACTTACAAATACCCAAAGAAATAACCACAGCTAAAGCAACATCACCTCAAAAATGCATGAAGAAGAAGATGAAGAATCTACAAATTTATTTATTTTTGATGATAAAAACGACATCAAAGAACTGAACGAACATACCATTCTATATGATCTACCAGATTCTGTAGATGATTTAAAAACGATAACCTTGGATAAAGAAGACACATTGAAACTCCAGGATCCTATTTTAAAAGTAGCAACAGTCATCAAGAAATTAGAACCGGAAGAATATATACCTAAAGAGGACAATTTAATTGATGAAATATACACCAATCATCACAAGAATCTACGGAAAATAGAATACAATGATTATCTCCTCCAGAAATACGAAACTAAAGATCTTGTCGAAGAGCTCAATGACGATCTTGAGATCCTAAACATAGACATGAACATGAATCCAAAGTCTAAAGATTACAAAAACCAGATAATCAATTCAGTATTACGTGACATCAAGACAACAGTATCCAAGCTTTGTCATATTCATGACCCCGAAGACTATGAAGAAATAACCAAGAAAAAAGAACTCTGCATCATCGAAATAAACAAGATGTTAACTCATAACAAGTTTATTGATTTCAAAAGATCATTGATGATCAAACGAAAAAGCAAAAAATACATCAACGAGTACATAAAGAAGTATGATGATATCAACAAGTATGAACCATGGGATCGTAAATTCATCTACAACGACATGGATGATTTACAAGACAACATCGCTTATGATTGCGATAGTGAGGAGGAAGAGGACATGTTGTTGTTGAACTTGGGTGATGTTCAGGACATAAAAGAATATAGGCTTGATAAATTATATAAAGAGCATGGGATTAAACATGGGAAGGTGATGATGGGCCAACAGGAGTTGATCATAGAACCATTCAAAGCTCCCTATTTCAGACCTGCAAAATCATAATCTTCTACTTCAAAATTGACATAATTGTTATTGTCATATTGAATGTTTAAGTATTTTAAAAAGTTTCTCAAAACTTGGCTTTGTTTGATGTAGTCTGAATCATCAGTTCTTTGCACACCATCTATTATGATGTTGGCATGATCAATCAAATTTTTCAGCGTACTCTTATCAAACTTGTGCACAATCTTTAAGATATTCACAGTTAGGAAAATAAGTTGTAAGTTGTTCTTCTGGTTAGCCTTGAGTTGTTTCAAAAATATCTTTAAAATCAAACTGATATCTACCCCTAATGATAACAAATTCTCCACGAAACTATAGTATCGAAGATTCTCGATGTTGTCATTCATCACAAATGACTGTAACATAAATGAAGTTCCTTTACTCAAGATATTAATATCATTGAATTCCAAATCCAAAGTTTCAATGTGATACTTCTCATGAATGACCAATGGCACAATGTATGGCAAGTATGTCATAGGATTGATGATTTTGAAAAACACCAAGTTTTTAATATACTTATAGATGATATTGTTCATGGATTCGTCATTTTTTATAATCATCATCAGAACTTTTGGTGTATATTTGACAATCAAGTTTAAGGTAATATCATCATTATTGGCTTCTTGGATTCTCATATAGTTTGTCAGTCCTAAAACAATTTCTTTTTTCAAAGCATTGAACTCATTAGCCAGCAAAAATATATTATCCAGTAGTGATAAGACTTTTGTGTTGGAATACAAGCTAGGTGTTTTGTTACACAACTTCAGTAATTGATTAATGATTATAGATTTGATAATCAAACTGTCGTTTTTATCAAAAATCATGCATAGCTTGTTTATAACAGAGTTAGAATTGACACTCATGTTGCTGTGAATAATAAAAGACACAATTGATATGATCAGCTTTTTCAATTTATTGTCATTATCTGAATTGTTTAAAGTGACAATCAAAGATTCATAAAGCTTTGTCAATGTTTCTGTATTGTTGATACTGACAATAATTGTCATCAGATTCTCCAGCTCATTCAACTGGTACTTCAATAAATCATTCATCAAAATGTTGTTTATCTCATTCTTAACCTTTACATCAGCCTTGATCATATCTAAATTGGTAGCCACTATTTTGAATATGTTTAGTCTTAACTTCAAGTCAGAATTGTTCAGGTTTAGCAGTGGTAAAAGTATAACCAAGTCTTGTTTATTAATGATATTGGTATAATGTTGGAGCAGATTGTTAATAAATAAAATGTTGCTGTTCAACCCAGCAATATCGTTTTTTTGGTTTTGCACAAGTATACCATAAACTAACTCATGATTAATGTTTTTGAACATCTTGACCAATTCTTTTTTGCTCATAATATCGGAGAACTTACCAACCATTGTTTCATCTTCATTGGCCAATTTGATCAACATCTTTAGCATATCTTCATCGAAATCATCAATCAATGGTTCAAAGACATTCTCTTGTAAATATGCTTTAACATTATCCTTAATCACATCGTTTTCATCATCAACCAGCTTGAAAATCCCTTTTAATCCATAAAACTTTAATCTTTCATTCTTAGATTCTTCAAAGACAATTTTGTTAATTGATAGAACTAAATTTCTTATGTTTAAGCTATCGTTTGCGACATTAAATTCTATTTCATTGATGAATAACTCAATGTACTTCAAATCTTGCTTGATGAAATTCAAGATAACTTCTTTAATAATAACCTTTTCTTCCTTCAATATTTTAACCATTAAATCATTAATGAACTTGGTTTTGATTAACCCCTTGTTTTTATTGATCAAAATACTAAAGTTCTTTATGGCACCAACTTGCAACTTCGGATTGTTAATAGTATCTAACAAGACTTTGATGTAAAGCTCGTAGTAGTTCAACGAGCTCATGTGATTGATTGGAAGTTTCTTCCAATTAGTGTAAGTGACCTTCTTCAAATCATACTGAACTTTATCCATAATCAAACTTTCAAAATCGTTGTAAACCTGTTTATTAAACTCTTTATAGTCATTCTGGTCCATATACTCCTTCACCTCATTGATAAATTTAAGTTTCTTGAGCATGTAATCAATACTTCCGGGCACACCCCAATCATTCAACTCTTGTTTTAACAAAGCCATGTCATTAATGAAAAGATTTTCAAAATATTGATCTTTTTTCCACTTGTCTTTACCTTGAAGAATGAAACCGCCTAACTCAGACAATACTTGCAGAGAAATTTTACCCATGGCATTGTCATCCATCACATTAATCAATTTATTAATCAAACTTGACAATAAATAATCGGCAACAACGTTGTCACAATCTTCAACAACGTTGATCAAGTCTTTGCTGTACACAACTAACTTCCCCTTCAATGCCATGTTGTTGACAATCTTTTCAATGATCATATCAGTTATAATCACACCATGTGAGAGCATTTCTAATTCATAGTGTTTACTGATTTCAAGAATGTTTGGCAAAGTTGCATCATGATTTATTGGTTTCGCAATACCTTTTAACATCTTTATTAGATTATAAGTGAAATAAGATACCTTGGCGTTATTGAAAGTCATAAACTTAGGCTTTTCCTTCAGGCTAGGTATTCTATCAAATGAGTTCATAATTAGGTCTAGAATAAGATCTCTTTGAAGAGGATAGTTTTCAAAAATCATCGCAAGTATCTCTGTGGTGCTAGATTTTATCCTGGCCATTGTTCTATTGAACTTCACTGAGCTGATACCGTAGTTGTCAGTTCCAAAGTCTAAAATATACTGTAATGAAAGAATTATTTTGTTAAGGTCCCAAGAATCTATAAATGTATATGTGGTGAAAAGTTCACTCAACTCTTCCACTAATTCAGCAAATGCCACTATGTTCTCAATATCCTTTTCAAGATGAACATCTTGAGAATATTCTGCAATAAAGGTGAAAATACTGTCTAGATACTCAAAGTTCAAAAGTTTTTTGGTAGTGTAAGCCACCACTTCGACTATTAAAAGCATTTTTTTGATCATCGCTATAGTGTAAGTGTCTTGTTTTATTATTTCTACAATTTTCAATAAAGGCTCTCCAAGTTCTCCATAAAGGCCGTGTTTATTACCAAGTCTGTCTACACAATCTATAAGGTGATCAATCGTTGAGATGTCAATTTCTTTGTCAGATCCGATAATATTCAGTAAGTCCTTGTGAATTGTATCCAGAATTTCATCTTTAGGTATTAATAATTTATTAGGATCGAAGTGATAATTTTCTTTATCATTTATTTGAGTGGTTTTTCTAATGATCACCTTTTGTACTTCAAACTCCTCAAAGTCATCTCTCTTTCTCTTGTTAGGTTCTTGCTTAACAGTATTGATCTTTTCTATGGATAGCAATTCGGTTGGTAATAATAATTCAGCCAATTTACTCAATCCTAGCTTCTTTTTATCAAAAGTTAAGTCTTTGTTTGGTTCAAATGGCTCAAATTTTATAGGATTTTGATTGTATGCCATCAATTCATTTCTAAGATTTATAAGCATGTTTTCGCTGACTTCAGTATCCTCAGTGATTGGTATATTTTTAAACAGATCAGAGTTGTGTATGTCAATGCTGAACTCATCAGCACCGGGAACATTAATTAGTTCAAATAGCTGGTTTTTTGGTAATAGATGGGAAATACATGAATGACTAACTAGACCACTTAAGTCAAGCTTTGCATTATCCATTGGTGTTTAGTCTTTGGTGTATGTGACATTGAAGAATCAGAGATGTGAAACTGGAAAAAAAAAACCAAAGACGCGTAAAGTGCTGGTAGGAGGATATTTTTTTGGCGTAGCAAAGACTTCTTACCAGAAGGAAAAGGATACGAATTTGTAACAGCTGAAAGAAGTAGGGTTTATGTAGTTGATTACTAGTTTTTGGATGCTTATTTAGTGGATTAGATTTACTGGGGGGACGGCTGATTTGTTAAATAGAGGGTGAAACTGTGTATATCTCAAGCTTCACTTTACTCACAAATGCATTAAACAGTCAAGACTCACTAACGTTTTAAATTATCAACAACTTGCTACAAATCACATACTGATATGATACTTTGTATTAGTCACTTATACCAATTCATTTACCCTCAGAACTTCGTTTCTGCCAAGACCAATTGATTAAACGATCCTATAAAAACTCCTTATATCCGATTTTTTAAATAAAAAAAGTCAAAGATTTAATCAAATAACTTCATTTTGTCATATCTGTTCTTAAATAAAGGAACTATGCCTCTAATGTTTGGTTTTTCTTAATAAATAATAAATATATATAAATCACATAACACCTTGTTTGAACAAAACTTCAACTCAAAAAAAAGAAGTCTGTCTTCCAATCATCATTCTTGGACAAAATGTCATAGTGATACAATAATCAATAAATAACGTCTCAAATTTTCTTTCTATCTATTCATAGCAAAACAAACACCCTTACTTGGCTACTTCTTCAACAACATCTTCATTCTTAGAAGTCCATAATCTTGAAGTTAAAGAAACAGAACCATTATTCTTTTCACCCATGTTCATTTCGTATATACCTACGACAGATAGCAAAGAACCAAGAGTCAATAAGTACATGGCTCTGTTATGCCATTGTCCGTAAACTCTCTTTGGGATATAATCAATAATACAGGATTGGAAACCTACGTAACAATGCATTAACAAGGTGTATGACAACCCTAGATCAACTAAGGTACTGACACCTGCACCTTGGACTAAAGACATTGAAACCAATGGGATCAAACCTATGGCGATAACCTTTTCCATTTTCCAGTGGAAAGAGGAGTGTAACTTGTCAGCCTTTGGATGCTTTAGGTTATCGTTGATATCACCCTTAACACCACCTGGGTTTTGTGGTAAGGTTGGTAAGAATGGGATGGTGAAGTATCTTAAAGAATTGAATGTTATTTGGTTTTTTCTGGTGATGTTTTGAAGGGTAGATCTACTACCAGCAACTGATCTAAAGCCTAGCATTGTAATGGTTTCTTAAAGCTGTTGAGTATGGTTTTATTTGGTTTAGAGATATGAATTTGTCTAAAATAGTTAATGTTTTTTTTGCTTCTCCCCTGTTTTGCTGTAACAGCGTTAAAGATAGCGGCCAGTCACATAGGGCCAAAATTTTTTTTTTCGCTGTCTACGGCAGAATGGAGCATTTTCTTTGGGAACGAAATTTGTAAAACCGAAAAATTCAAACTAAAAAATTGCCGCACTCGGACATAAAAAAAAAAAATTATAACTTAGACTTGTTTTTCGGATATAAGAGTATACAACACACGTGACTTATATCCGAAAAAAATTGAAGAGCCCGCTTCTAGACCATTTTTTTTTTTACTTAATTCCATCTAGTATTTTTTTTTCGTCAATTATTCAATCATAACTCTTCTCATTACTTAAGTCAGTGTTAGATTCATAATTCAGACTTTTTATTGTAGGAAAACCCAACAAACATATACATTAACAGCAATCAAATAATAATGAATTTGGTGTCGAAAAACATTATCACGCTTACAAAGCAAAGCAACATAAACACATCTGCTTTATCCAAAAGATATAGATCCTTCTTCAACATTCTTGAAAAGAAGACAAGTCCAGTTTACACACCACCAAACTACGCTCTGAGCAAAGATATATCCAAGATCAGCATTGAGTCTCCTATATCATCTAATAATTCTGATGATATTCTTGACTGTACCATATCTACATTACCTAACGGAGTTACTGTAGTTTCTAAGCACATACCAGGTTTGAAAACAGCCACCACTGGTGTTTTTATAAAGACTGGGTCCAGAGCTGAGGTTTACAATAACAATGGTGTTGCCCACTTTTTAGAACACTTGGCTTTCAAGGGTACAAGAAGCAGAAGTAAACTTGAAATGGAACGTTTCTTTGAAAACAACGGATGTCATTTGAACGCATACACTTCAAGAGAAAACACTGTCTACTTCTCACATACTTTGAAGGAACATTTGGAAACTTCAGTTGATATCATTTCTGATATTATCACCAATTCCAAGTTTGACAAAAAAGATATAGAAAACGAAAGAGATGTTATTATTAGAGAAAGTGAATTTGTAGACTCTCAATACGATGAAGTTGTCTTCGATCACTTACACTCAATTATATTCAAAGAAAGTTCTTTAGGGTTCCCAATTTTAGGTCCAATCAACAACATCAAGAAAATTGATAGACAAGATATCAAAAACTTCACATATGAACACTATAAAGGTAACAGAATGGTTGTTGTTGGTGTTGGTTGTGTTGAGCACGGTGATTTTTCTAAAATAGTTGAAAAGTACTTCGGCAAGCTACCTAAGGCTGAAAACAACCTAGAAGTTGAAGAATCTAAAGAATCCTTACATAGAAGACCTACTGAATTCTTTTCAGGTGAAAAGAAAATACATAAAGATGAAGTCACATCCACCAACATTGCCATTGCATTGAAGAGTGCTTCTTGGTCCTCAAGCGACTACTTCAAGTCTATTCTAGCCCAATCCATTGTAGGTAACTGGAACAAGTCAGATGGCCACAGCACCAACAGTTCATCTCAATTGGCTCACATTGCTGCTTCAGGTAACAACAATTTAGGTTTAGCTGAATCATACATGTCCTTCTCCACCACTTATGGTGATATTGGTATTTGGGGTATCTACATCATTTGTGATTCTAACCAAAAGCAAAACCCAGAAATAATCATTAATGAAGTCATGAAAGATTGGAAGAGATTATCCAATGGTGAAGTATCCGACTACGAGTTCGAAAAGTGTAAAGCTTTGTTGATATCTTCCTTAGTTCTATCTTTGGATGGTACTACTCCATTGTTTGAAGAAATTGGTAGACAAGTCTGTACCAATGGAAAGACATATAAAGTCAGAGATATTATTAACACTCTTGAAGGTATTACTAAAGAAGAAGTCATTGATTGGTGTAAGAAGTCTATTAATAAGGAATCTCCATTGGCCATTGTATCATTCGGTCAAACTCAACAAGTGCCTTCCCTTGAAAATTTGAAATCAAAATTATACGATTAGTCTTATTCTATATAGCAACGTTTATTGTAAATAACATTTTTTTTAATTTATTTTTATACATTTTTGAAAACATCCTTTGTTGGTGGCCTCTTCATGTTCACAGCAGGATCCAATGATCTTGCACCGATTTCTTCTACACCATCCATCAAGAACTCATTTTCAGAAACCATATACTTTTTGATTTTTGGTGGGATGTGGTCCTCTTCTTCTTTAGTGACGTTTTCAGGTTCTTCATCACTTTCTTCATTGGCAAAAATAACACCAATCATATCCATCCACTTCTTTCTCTTTTCCAACAACTTCTTCAAGTTAATGTCAGCAATTCCATGTTGGATTTCTTGTTGTTGTTGGAATTGTTGAGAAGCTGTTGAATCAGGGTTGGCTATGGTGTTTGGGCCATCACCACTGATCTCAGCAATGGCATTTTCACTCACATTGTGCACTTCAGCAGATGTGTGTTTGTGTTTTTTCTTCTTGCTGTGTGAGTTCTTTAATCTTCTGGCATACTCGTGATCAACTTGTTTGTTCAAATTATCCAAAATTTGGGCATAATCTTGGTAGGCAAGGTGCTTCTTCAAGATTGGCTTTAAAATCTGTTTTCTTTGATTGTTTCTGCTGTTAACAACTCTTAACTTCTTTTGTAAAGATCTTAACTCGGAACAAACTTCGTCATCTTCCTTTTCCTTAACCCAATTTATGCCCAGGTTTTTGCCATCACTTTCGGTTTCAACTCTACCTAAGGATTTGTTGGCTACAGCAAATACACCCAAACCTTTAAGTTCCTGTTTAATTCTTTCTTCAAAAGATTCATAGTTCAAAGAAGATAAAATTTTTGGGTTTTCTATTTTCCAAGAAAATGGCACCGTTGATGATTCAACAGTTGGCTTAAAGTTTTCACTTGTTTTGTCACCTTCAAGTGTTTTAACATCAGCTTCGTAAATCTCATCAAACCCAAAGTCTTCTTCGTCATTTAATAATTCCTCTTCATCTTCGTCAAATTCCTCTTCATCGTCTTCATCCTCCTCGTCTTCTTCTTCCTCTTCCTCATCGTCAATGTCATAATTGTCTTTATCTTCAATCTTAGCATCTATGATTTCATTTTCATCAATCAGCTTTTGTTGCATCAACTCCAGAGAAACCTTTTCTTCCTCCAAATTACTATTTTCATCATCATGTTTGATTATAGCAAATTCCTTTTGTAGATTGGCATCCGATATCAAACATTGCATCAATCTCGTGCTCAGTGGACCCAAAGAAACAGCATTATCAGCATCCAATGACTTGTCGGCATCTACAGAACTTGCTGCAGCTGCCGGTTTTCTGCCTTTTCCTTTACCCTTTCCTGAAGTTTCCGTTGTTGAGGAAAGAGCATTGTCATTGGTTTTCTTGCCATTCATAAAGACAGATGAATCACCTTTAGGTAGAGCCAATTGTGGGAAGTGGTTGTATATGGATGGGAACTTTGTCAACAGATTTTTTAGTTCTTGTAGATTCTTTTGACTGTAAGCGTTGGAAGAAGCATCTAGCAAGTTGAAACTTGATGGGTTTGACAACAAACTTATCATGTTTGGATTATCCTCAAACCACTTTACTAAGTAAAGTTTTCCAAGCTTCGGTATTAGGTATGGAGTTACATTTGGATCATACATTTTATTCTCATTGATGTCATCAAATAAAATGTCGATTATTAAATCATTTTCATTTTTCACTTCCTTGTCGTTCTTTTGCTTTAGATAATTCTTCTTGACATTCTCAGCTTTGACAATTTGCTTTTCAAATAACACTCTGTTTGGTACAACATAGTCCAAAGACAAGAAGTCTTCATCTTTATCAACAAACTTTCTAAAAAATGGTTCTATGTATGTCAAAAATGTGGAAAACTGAATTTGTGTTGGTGGTTTAGGTTGTGTTAAGTCCAAGTCTGGGAATTTGGCAGGTAGATCGGCAATCAAATCTCTTTTTGGAAATCTATTAACTCCATACTTTTGTCTTAGATAACTCAACTTCTTTTGGGCATTAGGAAATTTCTCAATCTTTTGATCTTCATTCTCGCTAAACAACCCCATAAGACTCATGACTTTAGGTAATGTTTGTGGTTCAACGTACTCCAGTTTAGGATTTTTGTATAGTGGATCATTTTCTTTCTTTAGTTTATGTTGTTTTAAATCTTCTTCAGATATGTTATCAGCTACAGCATCCTTATCGTTATCAAGTATTTTATCTGCTGACTTCTTGAATTTTTTAAGATTAGAAGGCTCATCTGTTTCTTCTCCCTCTTCTTCTCTATGTCTTTTCTTAGAATAATCTTCTGGATCTAGAGATTTCAATTTGGCATCATCTATCTCGATCAAATCATTCATTTTGTCAAACAATTTCTTTAATTTAAACTGCAATTTATTTCTGGTGAACTTGTCCAGCATTTTTTTATTCAAAAGCTGATTCTTCTTTATGGCGTGTGTATATCTGATGGCATCATTTCCGTTAGCATCTTTCTTTCTCATAGTTTTGTAAGCATCGTCTTTGTTGATGGATAAGATATCCAATATCTCATCCATTATCTGATTAGACGTTTCAATATTATTATTGCCATCCATTGTGTGGTTATAAATGTTTTTTTGGTGTTTCTTCTTTCTGGTTAAAACGATAAACTTCCAAATTTCTGTTGTTTTCTATTTTTTTTTTTTGAAGGGCTGCTTATGTCCGACTGAAATTCTGAAGTGGAAAAAATGAAAATTTTTCAAACCCAAAAGTTTTCTTCTCATGAATTTTTTTCAAAAAAAAAAAAGAATCGTTAACATCTACTAGTTTGAAAACTACTACTGAAAGTGTCTTCTACAAACCAAAAATAAACATATATAATGTTCAGATTAAACAAATTCACCACTTTTAAAGGTGTTTCTAAACAATTGGTCAGAAAATATGCTCAAGATGCACCACAACCAGCTACCAACTTCGTCAGAGACAGAACAGCCAACCCATTAAATCCAAGTACTTGGGCAAACTTAAATGCTGCCCAAGTTCTAGATATGTACTTCCAAGCTTGTCAAATGAAATACTTAGACCCATCTTTGCCTGTACAAAAACACTTAGAATACAGAGACGAAAAGGAATTGGAACAATTACAAAGAATAGCTCCTCAAATTGGGTTTGATACCAACTATTTAACCACTTTATACGAGAACGGTGTTTTATCTGAAGCCTTAACTGAAGTTATTAATGAAAGTTTAACTGATTTCAGAGATGAAAAGCATGTTTACTCTGAAGAAGCTTTGGAAAGATTTGAAAAGATCAGAAGCGATAGACATTACTTCAGAATCAAAGCTCACGAATTGCCATTATTAGTTGAAAAGAGAGTTGCTTATGAACATAGAACTGATGAAGATTACCCAATCAAATTCAAATTCAGCAATGCATTGAATGACAAAACCAGTAAGATGAATGCTTCTTGTGAAGTCCAATTTATGGTCAAGAACTTGAAATTAGACGAAGATGTCAAGCATGTAGTAAGACTACTGGCTGGTGAAAATTATAATATTAAAAAAGATGTCGTTACTATATCATGTGGTTTGTTCAATACCGGTGTTCAAAACGCTTCTTACTTGAAAGAAAAGGTACAATTATTAGTACAAAGTGCTAAAGACAATTTAGCTGAGTTTAAGGACATCCCATTGGATGCCAAGGAAGTTGAAGAAGAAACTCGTGATAAAACAAAGATAGAAGAAAAACTAAGCTTGGAAAAGAATTTCCCTAAGGAGTGGGCACAACCAGAACATCATGTTGAAAAGAGATTAGACCCACGTCCGTTATTGAAGACCTATTACGACCAAATGAAACACTTGGAGCGTTTACAACATACCTTTGCTTCTAATTAAATATTATATTAGAATACCTTGTATACAGATCATATAAATTTTTACTTTTTTTTTTTTTAATTTAATATTATCATTAAGAAAAATAGAGTTTAGAAAAGTAAGACTTGCTTACTAATCTTATAGATATACTACAAAAGAGAAAAAAAAAAGTTACATATTCCTAGTCTTTCAGAAGAGGAGAATTATTATCTTAATGATCCTAAGTTTTTTTTTTTAATATTGGAAAGCAACTAGCAATAGTTTAGTTGGCAGCTGCTGCAGCAGCGGCTGCAGCAGCTTTCTTCTTCTTTTCAGCCTTCTTGGCCTTTTTCTTCTTCTTTTTCTTTTCAGCTTCATCATCATCTAATGTTCTCTTGCTTCCAATTTCAGTCTTTATTTCAGCATTTGGAGAGCCGTTATCAATAGCTGGATCTAAACCAGAGATTATAGTGGCATCAGGTTGTAAATCATCGCCTAATGAAATGTGTTGAGTTTTGTCAACGTCTTCATCCAAGTAACCTTCATTTCTCAAGGCAACTGGATCGTTAAAGTTAATAGTAATACCACTCTTCTTGGCTTCTAAGTATTCTTGTTTTCTCTTGTTATAAACTTCCAATTCGTGGTGGTAGGACATTCTCCATTTTTCCTTTTGTTCTTCATCCAAATCTCTCCACATTTGGGAAATGGCCTTGGTCAATTCAATTTGAGTCAATGGTGGCAATCCCTTTTCAGCTCTGTCTTGCTTAATAGTGTCTCTAATATAAGCAGTGTAAGCAAAGAAAATGGTCAATGGCTTTTTAGGAGCAAATGGATCCTTTTTCAATTTCTTCTTCTTACCATCAGCTAGCAAGGCACCTTCACCTTCAACAGATGGATCAATGATCTTGAAACCAATCTTGTCACCATACTCACCAACAACACCTTCGAGTTGGGCAGTACCTTGACCTAATAAGGCTAGGGACTGTTGTAGGGTTTGGAAAGCTTGGTCTAAATCGTAGTTTTCATCTTGGATACAATGGTAGAAGTCAAGGATGCTTGAGGCTGAGTGGGAAGCAGCCTTCGATAGTTCGAATAGGGATGAGACCAAGGAGTCCTTGGCCATCTTAAACTTATGTTCAGTAGACATTGTAGCAGTTATTTTTTTTTTTTTTTGGTGTTTTGTGTATCGATTGTTTTTGATTTCACTTTTGAACAGAAAATCCCTAAACAGAGACTTCTGCCTAACAACAGAAAATCAAAACAAACAACTTTTCGGCGTAGACAGAAGTATGGGGGGCGGAGAAAAAAATTTTCCCCTTCCCCTGCAATTTTCTCTTCTGCGAATGATCTTCGCACGCCGAAACGCGTTAACTTTAAAATTGAAATTTGAAAACTATGGAGAAAAATTATATCTCTGAATTATATAGCTTAACCCACTTGTTCTTTGAAAAGTGTCTTTACTGCTCCAATGTTGAATTGACTTTCTGGAATTTTAAAGTCAGCTATCACTTGATCAAGTTCGTTGAAGAAGAAGTCTTTGGAGAATAACTCGTACATTTCGTTATTACTAGGTAAAGACCAATTCTCTAGCTCGATTGACAGTAAAGATACCTTTTTATAAACTTTGGCTGGTGTGTTGGCTTTTAACTTCACCTCAGTTATTTTGTTAAGACTTTTGAGGCATGATTCAGATTGGAAGTATGCAGGTGTTTCTGGAATCAATGGACTCTTCTTGATAGCAGTAGATATTTCACTGATGTGTTCTCGATTTTGCAGTACTCTTGAAACAAATAGACACAATGCTATCTTCTTTGTTTTATTGATCATTTCTCTAACTGTATAAAATTCATCAGACATCTTTCTCCATACTTTTTTCAAATGGTAATCAGTTGTTGCATCCTTTGGAATTATATTTACTGATTCTCTAAAGGTTTGGTTTTTCATCAGATGAGTGAAGTTGAAGTTCTTCAAATAAATGTCTACAGCATTATTAAAGGCTTCAAGTTCCACATAGTCACTTGAATAATCCTTTTGCTTCGATAGTTGGATTACTGCAGACATAAAATCATATAAGAAATCACCTTTTTGCTTTTGTTGAGAATCAAATGCAGACACATTGTTGCTATATTTTTTTAAATCAGCAATAACCAGATTAGTAGTTTGGAATTTAATCTTAATGTTGTCTGAAGATAGTTTGAATTTGCTCAATTCCACATCATACTCTCTCTCAGTAAACCCTTTCAATTTGATTTTGTCAAGCAACAATTTGAAGCAATAGTCCGTGCAATTCATTAAGTTCATCATGAAATCTTGACTCTTTGGTGAAATGTTCATATACTGATTAATGCTCTTTAGTAAGACATAACATTCTTCATCAGTGTAAACGCTGTTTCGATTGGACATGTGTATAGCCATCTTTATTAAACTACCCACAACTCTGCAATGTGATGAGGAGAAGTAGTCTAAATAGTTAACTATGTTATGTAAAGCATATGATGGGTTACTTATGGTTTCGTTCAATGGAAGAGCCAACAATAAATAGTCTGGTAGGTCAATATTGTTAAAGGCAATCTTGATTTGTTCATAAAGTTTTTCCAAATAAGTGAAACTGTCTGCATCCTTGTCAAAGTCAGTAACATCCTTCAAATCTCCATACACATCAAAATTATTCTTATAATATGGACCATTACCATATGTTCTTGATAATGCCCAAGCCTTTTCAGCTTCCTCGTTGTAAGTTTGTAATAGCACTTCAAGGTGGTTAGGTTCATGTTCCTTTCTGTACTGCATTAAAGCAGCTTCATAAGCATCCGTTTCATCAAATGCTACACCCATATAGTTATATTTACCGAAAACACTACCATAACCAATTCCATCCCTTAATCTCTCTTCAATATCGTCTATGGTTGTGTCTATTTTATCTATTGACCTGTTCATGTTTAAGATTGTATCATACTTCTTTTTATCTATAAGCTCATGCAAATCGTCATTCAACTTGGAAGTGTAAGTCTCTGGTATAATGTCAAGTTCATTCATAGATTTGGCTATCGCATCAAGCTGTTTTTCATTGACTTGTATAGCTTGTTGTCTTTCTTGGAATACTTCTCTGACACTTAGGAATTCATTGATCAATTTTTCAAATTCATTCTTCTTGATGAAACTTGGTGAAGCTGCATTTTCATGGGCCACAGAATTGTTGTCAATTTGTGCAAATGTTGTATCCAAATCATCGACTTTTTTCAATCTAGCAAGGACTGGCATGATGTCTGGTTGTTGTTTAGGTTGTGTTATGTTGAATTTTTTTTTTTAAAAAAATAGAAAGTGAACAATTTTTTTGCACACATCGATGAATTTATACCTAAAAAAAAATTGAAAAATTATATCTAGAAATACATACAATTAAATCTTGCTGGCAGCTTTCTTGGCCTTAGCAATCAATTTTTTCGTCTCTTCTGGTGAAATATCTTGCAATTTGTTAACTGGATATCCCTTTTTTTTCAAAAGACTCAAAACAAAATTTGTAAAGTCATCTTTACTCTTCATCTCTATAAACACTCTATTGAATTGTGTGTGGTATAAAGTACCGGATGGACTTTTTTTAGAACAGTTTTTTACAATTTGATCCAAATCATAGCCTTGAGCTACAAGCTTCAATTCAGCTATATCCTGGCATTCTACATCGTCAATAGTACTTAAAATGTTTTTGTAGTGATTAATCGGTTTCTTTTTGGAGATTTTAGTTCCAGAATTCAAAGCCTGTAAACTACTGTAGTATAACTGCATCATGCTTGAATAGAATTCTGTTTTCAAGTCAAAGTATTCGTAGTTTTTGGCAAATGATTGAATGTTTTTGGAGACAACAGTACTGCCGAGAATTCTAGATAAAAGAAGATAAATTGAAAATGATTTCAATTGCTCAACAAAACTATCAAAAATGAATTTTTCGACTTTTGATTTTTCCATAATTCTCTTGTTATGGGCTAATTCATAATCTGTGGTAGGATTTGTAACATAAAATTGTTTAAGTGAATCCTTCTTTTGTAGCAAAGAAAAGTTTGCTTTCAATTCTTGAACCATAGGGGTAAATGATTCAAATTCGGGAGCACCATTCTTCGATGCTACTACTGATAATCTGTGCACATAATTATAAAAGATGCTTGAATTTTCTTTGGCAAGAATAATGGACTCATCATCGTAAAACGAATCCCTAAACTTCTTGTAAAATTTGGGATCTGATAGATGTTCTTGAGGGAAAGAAAGTTTTGTCAAAATTGCAGGAATAATTTTAAAAGCAACACCTTCAAAGATCTCATAAAGATCAGGAGCACATAACTCTTCACCAAAGTATTTGGCTAGCAAAGTGAGGTATTCAGCTCTTCTATCGTTTGTCTGAACAGCATCGTCATCATAGAGAAATTCACTTAAAGCAAACAATAGTCCAATTATTCTGTGTTTTGGATCATGGTAATTGTCCAAATAATCGATGAATTCTGCAATCCAGTTAAAACTAGTTATCATGGAGGATTGAGATTGTAGAGAATGAAAATGAAATCTTTGAGGAAAAACCATGTTTTGCAAAGTTTTCTTTATGGTTTTAATATGTTGGTCAATTATTGTATTTAGGACCTTTTTAGGTTGGCATACCATAGTATAAGTCATTCTTATACTATCGACATATGTTGTAAATACGGATTCAGCTGAAACTAAATCTCCTTCCTCTGACGATTCATCAGAGAATTCCACTTCATTGAAATTAACTTTGGTTTTACCCATCACAACATCCATAACGGCTTCACTAACAACGGCAACATCCGGTTCATCTTCAACAACGACACTGGCATTCTTTCCTGCACCCAAAGCAGTTACATAATTTGAAGAAGACAATTGCTTTTCTTTGGCAAACGCTTTATATGACTCAGTGTTCAACAAGTCTTTTTTATACACTTCAATTCTGCTATCAAGTTTATGAAAAACATCGGCATTATCTTCCAAAACCGCCAATGTTTTGAAATCTGCAGATAGCTCACTAGCAACGTTTTTATAGCCTTGCATTACTTCAACAAGTGTATCTTTCATAACTTCGTTAGCACCCAATGCTGTACACATGATTTCAATACGTTGTTCAAACCAATAACTGTTTAAGTAATCGATCTTAGCCTCCATGGCGGCAAAAACTTCAGCTTTCTTCACTTTAACTTGAAGAGATAAAGCCTTTATATCATCGCTGTTCTTTTCAATGGCTGTTGCCTGTTCATCAAGCAAAGATCTGAATGTTTTCAAATCTTGGTTTAAAGTTTTGAAATTGGTTTGTGTGATATATGAATCTACATCTTGGGTAACTTCTATGCTGCCAGTCATAACATCGTCCATTTTATGATCTTCAGAGTAAACCTCCTTTTTGATTTTAAGACCACCATTCATAGGAGTGGCGTCGTTGTTGCTAACTCTAGACATTGGTTTTGCTGTGGTGTTTAACTATTTATATGATATTCAAATTCTGCGAGTGAAATTTCGAGGCCAAGATGAAAGCGAAAAAAAAAAAAAAAAATTTTTGAAAAAAACAGAGGTAGCGTTTGTTCACTATCAATTCGCACCAATGCATTCTTAGAATTGCCAACAGAGCAAGTGGCATTAGAACAGTTATGCCTTCATTGGAAAAGAAAATTTACGTATTTGAATATGACTTTTTGATGGCTTTAGTACAATTGGACTAGCTAGAATTATTTTGTAAGAATACCTTATGAAAACATTCTATGATTGTTATTGATGTGTGAAATAAATCAACGCCATTACTTCAATTTGGCTGGAAATGTATTTCTTGTTTTGTTATAATGCTTTAATAATTTATTTTTATCCATTTGCATACATAATTTTTGCTAATGATACCAGATCATGTGGTCACACGATGGCCCAATAAGAATATGGGTATTAATTAAACCATTAAGAAATGTGTTACGTGTATATTAAAGGATAAGCAGCAGAGGCATGGTTCAAAAAAAAAAAAGGGCTAAGAGAGGATAGAGGTTGGAATATATAAAATTACCTATTTGGGACATTACCATAAACTCGTTTCTTTTTTTTTTTTGTTAAACAAAAATTTTAACTTTTTTTTTCAAGCGGGTATATAAGGAAAAGCTGCCTAGCTAACTTTCTTTTAATTTTTAAATTTTTCTTTCAATTGGAAATTGTTTATAAGTACTTCTTCTTATTATCAGTAAAGCATTTCTAACAAAACCGAATCAAAAAGAATACCCTTCTTTGGAAGGTGTTTTTTTCACGGAAATATTTTGCCACGATTAAGACTATTAATGCCTCCACTAGTCCTTGATTGCCAAATAATTATTTTATTTTCTTTTCCCAGAATAATTAACTTATTTTTAGGAAGCTCATGGATGTTAGAAATTTTTTTACCATAAAAGAACGATGATCCAATGAGTGTCATAACAGAGTTCACATTTTTTTATTATCATATCTATACCAATTGGTTGTCTTGCATTTAAACATTTTAGCAATTTGATCTCGTAAAAATGATCTAATAACTTTCAACAGCTAGCGGAGCAGTGTAGTTCACAGATTGGTAATCCCAATAGAAGCTTTGGTATGTTGGCAAGTTGGTGATGTTACAAGCAGTACCGAAAGAGGTGATGTTACTCATTCTCTTGTCAAAGTACTTGTAAAAGTCACTCAATTCACATGAGAAACCAGGACCAGTGCTACATTTTGGAATTGGAATAACTGCATCATTCAAAATGTATCTGACATATGAAGAGTTTCCACAATCATAGTTTTCAAGTTGAATTCTAGCACCCATTGGAACTATCCAACTCTTCTTGTTGTTAGTGTTGGAGAAGTCAAAGTCAGCAGTCATTGGGGTTTCATCATCGAACAAACCAATAGCAGCAATGTAATGTTGGATGTTGACATCATGGGCAAAACTGATGTAAGCACTGTAATTCTTTGGTGGGTTCTTTAATAATTCAACACTGGCATTGAAGAAGACTGAACCAACAGACTTGATTAATGGATTACCTGGACCATCAACGTAGTAACCATAAACGTCATCAGCAATAGAATTCCAAACAAGTTCTTCTTGAGTAAAGATTTCACAGATTGGTGAGTAACCAGCAGCATCAATTTCGTAAGCACACCAAGTGAACAAAGTGCTGGCATCGTCAGAAGTCAAGTTCAAGCCTTTAGTGGCATTGTTTAACTTGCTGGCAATGTTCTTTAAATAAGTATCGTCAACTTCATCAATAATGTCTTGATGAACAATAACATCCCAGACATTACATGTTTCAGAAGGAGTCAAACTGTTACCACCAGTCATAGCCAATTCATTCAAAACTTGCATGTCAATTTCAGTACCCAAGTATTGTCTCAACATGTCGCTGAAGTAAGTAGCAGTCTTGAAAACTCTTAAATTAGAAGCAGTAAAGACAGGCAACTTCTTTCCAATCAAGCTTTGATACTTTTCAGCAAAGGCAGTACCGAACTTCTTGGCAGTCAATTCACCAGCATATGGGTTCAAAACACCATTGATAGAATCCTCAGTGGTGGTTAATAATTCTAATGAAGCATTGGTGGATAAGAAGAATTCATAAGTAGGATCAACCATGAAGCTCAAGTATTCACTGTCAGCTAGGTTTTTCTTGCCTACCTTGGCAATAATATCGTAAACGTCCTTGATGGTCTTACCTTCATCATAACCAGGGTATCTTTCACCATGTCTACCCAAACTTTGGACTTGTTTCAAAGTACAAGACTCTGGAATGGCAGTGTCAATTTTGTAGTAGTTGTCAGAGATTGGGTAAGGGAAGTATGGAGCACTTCCAGCCAAGAATGGGAACATGTGAGATTGATCCTTCTTGTAAGCATTGTAGGCACTATTTCCACTCTTTGAGTTGAAAATCGGTAGCGCAGTGACTGTAGAAATCAGTAATAAGATTGATAAAGATTGCTGAGAAATTATTTTTGTTTTGGTCTTCTTAGAGTATTTCTTATAACATTTTTGAAAAATTCAAATCATTTCAAATTAGAAACTGGAAAATCTTTCACCTTATATACAGCTCCAAACGAATTTTGTCATTGTAAAAAGTGAATAATTTTTGAAGTGCTTTTGATGCTCATCTCCTTTTTTCCCCTTAGGCAAAAATTCCGATTCGCGTGAAAAGTCACAATTTGAGTTTGTTTACTACAACAAATGAATAAAAGTGTGTCAACTTTTTACATGAATATGAATAATATACGGTGAGGCCATTACAAAACCAAAAAAAACACATCATATTTTAAAGGATATAATTAAAGAACAATACATATGGTTTTTTTGAGATTATAGGAACTTAATAACTTTGAACTGCAATTGGAGCGGTGTAATTGACATTTTGATAGTCCCAGTAGAAGCTTTGGTAAGTAGGTAAATTAGTAATATTACAAGCACTTCCAAAGGCAGTTATGTTACTCAATCTGCTTTCTGCATAACTGTAAAAGTCATTTAGCTCACAAGAGAATCCTGGACCTTGGTTACAGTCTGGTACTGGAACAACGGCATCATTAACAACATATCTGACATATGATGAGTTTCCACATTCATAGTTTTCTAAAATTACTCTGGCACCCATTGGAGTGATCCAACTCTTTTTGTAGATGGTGTTTCTGTAGTCAAATTTAGAATCCATTAATTCATCAGTATCGAACAACCCAACTGCAGCCATCATGTGTTGGATGTTAACATCATGTGTGAAACCAATATAAGCGCTGTATTCTTTTGGAGGATTTTTCAATAATTCAACAGTAGAGTTGAAAAATACAGAACCAACAGATTTGACCAATGGGTTACCTGGACCATCGCTGTAGTAACTAGATAAGTCGTCACTGAAAGCATGCAAAACTAGTTCTTCTTGAGTGAAAATCTCACAAATTGGAGAATATCCAGAGACGTCAATCTCATAAGCACACCAATCAAATAACAAACTAGCTTCCTTACTAGTTAAGTTCAAACCGTCAGTAGCATTGTTCAATCTACTAGCTAAGTTGTCCAAATAAGTTGTGTCCATAGCATCAACAACATCTTGATGGACAGGGAAATCCCATACATCACAAGTCTCAGATGGAGTTAAACTGTTACCACCTGTTTTTTGCAATTCATTCAAAACTTGCATGTTGATGTTGGTGCCTAAGTATTTGTTGATAATACTTGAAAAGTATTTAGCAGTTTCATAAACTCTGCTGTTTGAAGAAGTGAAAATTGGTAAGTTATCGCCAATTAAATCTCTGTACTTCTTGGTGAACTCTTCACCAAATTTCATGGCAGTTAACTCACCAGCATATGGATTCAATGCACCTGTCAAAGAATCATCAGTTGTGGTCAATAATTCCAAAGATGAATTGTTTGGTAAAAAGAATTGATAAGTTGGGTCAACCAAGAAGTTGAAATACTCGTTTTCAGCTAAATCGGATTTGGACAAATTAGCAAATTTGGTGTTGTATAGTTGGATCAACTTGTTACCTTCAGAGGTACCTGGGTATCTTTCACCATGTCTAGCTAAAACTTGAACTTGCTTTAAAGTACAAGTTTCTGGGATTGAAGTGTTGATCTTGTAGTAGTTTTCACCTAATGGGTATGGGAAGTAAGGAGCAGCACCAGCTAAGAATGGGAAAAGATCTGATTGATCTTTTTTTTCAGTCAAGTAGGATGACTTAGTTCCATGGATGGTAGCAGCAGAAGCAGTGGAAGCAGCTAAAGAGGCAATAATTAGTTGTGACAGCATTGTTGATGTTTGGGTATCTGGTTTTGTTCATTCTTGTAATCTTCTCAATAGCCACTGCATCGTAGACATTTTGTCACTCTTAAATAGTTTTGTAAATTGCACATCTTGTTTATGTCTTGTTCAACCCATGGGCTATACCACATGTACTCTTCACAACATTAACAAGGGCTTTAATTTGCTTTTATTGGAAATTGCTGATTTTTTCGTAAACTTAAAATCTTATTGTTTGGAAACGTTTCATGATTATAACATCAAGGCCATGTGACGGCTTTTGCATCTTCGGTTGTGATTGCCACGTGGAATTACAGATATAGGCAACCACGATGTAAACATCACTTTCTTCAACAACAACACAGAAAGGAGGCACTTGATCAAGTATTAAGTCATAAACATCCTTTTGGTATAATTCTGATAATATTAATGATTAAACATTTTATTTGAGTTATTACCGGCGGACCTAACATATATCACCATCCTAGGATACTTCGAAATTTCGATTATCATTTTAAAAATTTAAAAAGCTAGTTTAAGCAATTTCAGTTGCTCGTAGTAGGTCACGTGACCTTCTTTTTTTTGTACCTTATATAAAGTGCAATCACTATTAATTAATTTTTTTTGGGCTGAACCACAGAAGGTTTAATCGATTCAATATATTCTTGTGGCA